>JBBMOY011130774.1:0-10479 GCA_037951405.1 Platydemus manokwari
AAGCAACAAATATTGACAATTTTTATTAAAATAAAACCAACAATTCAAAAATTATTAATTGAGATACAACAAAATTTGTAGATTCCTCGCCATTGAAGAAATACCTTGCCACAGAAATGTATTTCCAGTCTTAAGTGTAGTCATAAAAATTCTCGAGGAATGTTTTGAAAGTACCAAATATAGTAGCGGGCATCGAATACATGGTTATTGATTGTTAGAGTTGAATTTTGGTTTTTAATCTAAAATTGAATTTTATGTAAAAATTTAATTAAAATATGATTAAAAATAAATTTTAATATCAAACAACTCTCGAAAAGTCATTACTTTAAAATTGGGTCAAAGGACCCTTTTTCTTAACTTAAGCCCAAAATTATAATATTTTAAGCACTCAGAATTAGAATATTTTTAAATAATATATATTCAAAATTATTAAAACTCGTTTGGTTTAAATTTATTTAGATTTTAATTTTCCTCACATCTGAACGAGGTAGCGGAAGCCAAGTTAACATTAAAAAATATTAATAATAACATCAACTTATAAAAATTCGTGAAATGGTAACCCAGACTACCAAGTGAAACTCTGTTTCCAAAGTATAGGCTTCCATTCAAAATAAGAACTATATACAAAAATATAAAAGAAAATTTGAAGACAATTTACGTTCATCAAAACACAAACAAATTTATGGCCAAGATTAAATTAAACATTATAAATGACATGACCAATGGAAAGGATCATGGAGCAGTAACCAATCCTTTTAGCAATCAATTCTAGAGAATATTTTTTTGAACCCAATCAAAATGAAAATTTGAGAGGAGATTCAACCAAACACATCAAGTCATTTTTTATTGTGTTAAAATTATAAAAATCCAAAAATTAATTTAACTCGTTAATTTATCGGACGAAATTTTTTATTTTCTATTCTTTACTTTAATTTAATTTTCTAGAGGTACATTACTCTCTTAATTCCAATTCAAATAACTGATAAATAAATAGGCTAAGCTTCAATAAATTATAAAATTGTTATGATTTCGTTTAATGATACAGTCCTTAGTAAACAATAAAATTAATTATAGCATTATGAATTTGGTTTTTGGACAAAAGACCATTATAATACAATCTCCCGTTTTTGCATATCCTAAGAATTAAAAAAAACTTTGATACTAATTACTGACTTTATTTAGCTTCATTCTAGTGTAGGGTTTTAAGGCTATTGATAAAATTTAAAGCTACAAGGCTCAGACAATAATTATATGTATTAATGTATGATATTTTATTAGGTGTATGGAATTATTTCTTGCTTGGAAAGATATTGAACATTTATGATTGAGCTTTATAATTGACAGTAAAATGTAACATAAATTATACCCCAAATACTTACTCCTATAATTAATAAAAAACCAGTATTAATTATTACAAATTAAACCCGTTAAATTTACCGTATAATAAATCCACCAATTAAAACAATATTCCCTGTGAATTTATTAGTTATCGCACTTAATAAATTATAGCTGACGATAAAATAATCGTGCAGAATAAATTATCGCCGACGGCAAATAAAATAATCAACCAGAATAAAATAAATAGCTATACATTTCATCACAGAAAACTTCTCTGCTGTAGTGGAATTAATAGCAGGGAATTTCTCCTTGCCACAATAAAATGCACGGCATTGAATAAAAATTCGTAGAGAACATCTAAGAATGACTCATCGGTGCTTATATAAGGCAGTGATCGTAATCATTACAGCCACAATTGTTATATAAGAATAACCAAAACGTGACATACGATTTAGAAGATCATTCTCCACCGGGATTAGGATTAGGACATGATCAGTTTATCACTGGAAGAATCAACGGTAAGATACTACATTTTAAAATTACATATTAGAATATCGATTATTCTTCCTATTTATAGAGTGAAGTCTCAAAAATATCATGAAAAGACATGTCCCCAATATCACGAAGGGCATGTTGGTCTTCAATATGCTACACTGAAATGTACATACTTTCACCGTTTAAGTGTATATAAATTTAAACAAAATCATTTTGTCTTGGTCACCTTCTTCATACTCTTTCAAAATTCTCTCGAAATCGGGTCACGTGACTATCAAAAATTCCAGTATCCATCTTGATGTTTTTGTTTAGCTTGTTGTGCTAATTTGTGTATATGCGGCTAGTATTATTAGGTAATCTGATCTGAAGGTAATTTTGTTACTCTCGAATCATTTCTCTAAATCCCCACCTTGTTATTGGAATTTTTAAAAACATATATCATGTACAAATCTATTAACTATATGAATGGAATTAGAAATGACTTCTTCCCCAGATATGCCATTCAAAACTTGTGGAATTTTATGATTTTTAATTAAGGCAGCGTTATGATGTGAGATAAACTTTGAAAGTTCAGATTGATTCTAGAGATAGTTATTTATCTACCATTGGTGAAGTCAATCTAGATGAGTAACTTTGATAACTTATATCTTATTGAATATTAAGATAAACTGAGATTCATAAATAAATAAATAGATTGTCTTAATGATAGTGATCAGAAGTTGGAAAAAAATTGAATAAGCCAAAATTTGAAAACAATTAAAAACCGACTGGAATGAATTCCGCGGTTGACCTCGACACATGACTGACAATTGGATAAAACCCAATTACATGACATCACAGTATATTTTCCGGGATAAAATAATTTAACATAAAAAATTAAAATTCCAACTTAAAGGTGACACACTCTGGATTATAACATAACAATATAAGAAATTGATTTGTGGACTGATTTTGTTGTCAGTATTACAATAATTATTAAGAGATGAATTTTTTTTAAAACGATGGCAAAGTAAGAATTTGATTCAGTAGTTCTTGTATATAAAAATAATATTACATGTATCGCAAATGCTATAGATAATATTAAACCCATCAGCTAGGAATAATAAATGATAATTATGCCCCAAAAATGGAAGCTCATAAAGATAAAAACAATAATATTTAGAAGATATTAGACACCGGAGAAAATCAGTAATCCGCAAAGAGTTGAAATGCCAGTACCAATATAAATGCTTAGCAATTTCGCTCAGGAAGACAGTAAAATAAAAGCGAAATAACACTGAGAATAGTTTCGATAGTAAATGGTGAAAATGTGAATTGGATAAAAGACTTATATTGATTATGACAAGCACATTAAATTAAAATAGTTCGTATAGGCAATATAAGCTTGATTTTTTTTAATATTCGTGTTTATAATATCAATAAAATAATAACAATAAAGAGTTCTGTTGTCCGGAATCCGTTCTTGTTTTCTTTTTTCCTCGAATTCTTATGTAAATAGTTTGACTAAATTTGTGTGGCATTTAATTGTTTAATAATTTGTGTAACTTTTATTTGATTAAGCCTTGATTTACATATTTCGGACTCACCTGTGTGTGATTAGCTTAATGATCTATTGAAATCCAACAATATCGATTGGTTTGTGAGGAAATTTCAAATTTTTCTTGAAGTTAAGTTGGGCTGCATTCACAACTTAAATGAATGTCGATAAAAATAATCGAAACTCCTCAAATCCAAATTAAAACCATGTAAAATAATTCAACAGATTTGATAATATAATCAATAGAACGGGAGGGGGCTAGCATTAAACTTAAATTTAGAATAAGATAAATAGAAATATTATGTGTGTGTAATGTAGAACACGTTTACAGACTTCAAATACTGTGACCTGCAGGGATATTGCCATCAATTAATATATTGAGGAGAACTATGTGGTGCCTGACAATAATCGAGAACTTTGTAAGAAACTATATAATATGATTTTTGACATGTATATAAGCATGCTTCTCGACGAATAGTTTTGAAATAAATAAATTAAAATATAATTAATTTGAGTTTTCTTCTATTAGGTACAGTTGATCACTTGGCTTTTATTTCGAAATTGTGGGTATTTGCATTCATTAATTAATATTTCTATTGGTCGGAATGTTTTAGAGAATTGTTATGCAACCTTTATATTTCTGAAAAACTTTCGAACGTTCCCATGACAACCTATAATGAAGGCAAGAAATCATGCGAAACTATGACTTTTATGGTAATTTATATTGCGAATTTTGCCGTTAACTGCTATGATTAATCTGAATTATTATTGTGTTATTTATGGATTTTATTCGTATTTGATCTTATTTCCAAAAATATATATCTACGTTGTATTCAACGTAATGGAAAATCGTATCCAGCTATAAAATTTGGAAGATTATTTTATTTGCGATGAATAGAATTTTTATTTTGTTGAGTAATAATCAGATGAGATTGTTTAAATTACTATTTCCATCAACAAACAAAAAAACAATGCCCGTGATTAACTGAGATTACACTTGAGGAGTATATTTGTTTCAATTTAGCAAATTAGTTTCATGTTAGCAATGAAGCTTCGTCTGCTGGAATCCGAACCAAGTTTGAAAAATATCTGAAGTCATGAATCGATAATATTACTTGATCCACCAATAAAGATTATTCTTCCTTATGTTTGATTCTGGTCGTTGATTTGCTGGCAAGAATTAATTGGACTAGCTCATGATAATTTAGGGACCAGACTGAATCAAACACTTTACTCTTTCTGGTAATAATTTTCGACTGCGTAATTTAAATAATGTTGACATCTGACTAAGTAAAATTTGTAGTACAGTCAAACCTGTTTTTGTGCGGTCTTTTTTTATGCGCTTTTTTTGTGCCTCTACCGCATAAAAAAAATTTCTTTAATATGCTGTGAAAAATTATTTCTTATAGCTATTTATGAAGTTTTTGAATATTTTTTGTGCGGTTTTTTGTAACCGCACAAAAACAGGTTTGACTGTATAGCAACGCGACATTGAAAATATTGATAAAACGTCTATATGGGATCTATACCTGGACCAAAAATTTGTCATTCAGAAAAAATACAAAACACAACTGAGGCATAGAACAACCCGAATTGATGAAGTCCGTGCTGAAAATATAGAGAAGGACCCAAATTCACATTTTATATTTCTTTATTTTCAACCATAAGAAATTTCATGAAGTTGATTGCTCTGCTCCAGCCAATGAGGTGATTGTCCGAAGAAATGTGACATATAACATCAGACACCTTATGTCACAGTTTTATTTTAATGTAGTTTCGTTAAATAAAAGTGTATGTCATGGGAGTGCCATCAATATGCACTGAGGCAATTTAAATAAAATATTTTTGATCAACAAATTTTGTTTACATTTACGCAATAAGTCTGGAAGGGTTAAGTAAATATTTATCATTCATATTGCGTAACAAATAATTAATTGATTTCGTATATTACATTTATTAGCGTTAAAAACAAATTACACAAAAAATAAATTATCAAATAAGATCATTCAGTATAGTATCGAGAAGGTTGTATGTTTCTTCTGAGGTGAGCTGGGCCATATTTTCATATGGTACTGAATTGTTATTCAAATCAGCAGGTGGTAAGGAGAGTTTGGTATCATTTGTTTCAGAAAAGAATGTTTTAATGAATACTTTTTTCGGTTTAGAGGATACATATTTTTTTATCTTAAAATCTTTTACAATATCCGTTATCTTTGCAGCAACTTCTTCCGCTTCTGGAATTGTAAGAGCTAATAAGGCAGAATTATCATTTAAGGTTTTAAAATTGCATATTGGAAACTAACAATGAACGACAACTTTTCCACTCTTCGTACATTTAGCCATGGTTCGGTATACATTGTATTTTAATCCTCTGGCTTTTGGATTGGGATAGTAATAAAGAAATTGATCTAATTCTGGCTCATAGCTTTTGATTGATTACACTCAATAATAGGAAAATTATCGATATAATTACTTACACAAATTTTATGGTGTCCGAATTATAGATTTCTTGAAGATTGATTTCGTAGTTCAATTTGAATGATGTGAGAATATTAACGATTTTGAAATTGCAGAATCTGACGTTGGGTTCGATTTTCTTCAACCTTGAAGCAATGATTTTCGCACCTCTCTTCGTGCTTTCTATACTAAAATTTAGGTTTAATGAAAGACTTTCGTAGTAGAATCGTTTACCTAGTTCCTCCAAGGATTGTCATTTTACCACTACTCCAAATTTGAGCTCGAGTAATTTTTGGATTTCTAAGTTCAGTTCTTAAAAGCTGACAAAGGAAAATTCATAATATCATTTGAAACAAGCGAAAATTGAGAAAAATTACGTTTTCATAGCAATTATAATATGTATCTATTGAATTTTGAGCGATTTTTTCCAGATTTAAATGACATCTCAGACTAACGACAGCACAGACATTGCAAATTTGAAGTTTGATTTTTTCAGGTTCTTCCATTTAATTTATGATTGAAAAAGAATTTTTTAACGATTTTTTCAAACACGTTTCAAAGAAAAAAAATATTTAACTAAACAAATACGATAAAATTAATCAATATTTTGAGAATTTTAATTAAATTAAAATAAATTTTTTCTTTAATTAAAAAATATTTTTAATTACTTTAAGGTTAAAAAAAGTCTTTTAAATAAAATAATTATAAATAAATTGTAAATTTATAAAATCTTATATTAACTTTGTTATAATTACGACACCAAACCTAAATAAACTTTGACATATTGATTAATAATTTTAATGTTTTTTCATTATATTACTTAAAATTATAATTTATTATAGTTTGTAGTACTTAAAGTATTTCTTAACTCACTTTTTATTGAATCTTATTCAATTGTTTTGTTGTTTCGGATTTACAAATTTTTCATTAAACCAAAATTCAAAACATCTACCTTTATTTAAATTTAGAGCTAACTTATTATTTTTAAAAAATTTGGAATTTGTATTTGTAAAGGTTTTAATTATAAAACTTTTCAAGTTAAAATGGTGAATGGCAAAAGATTAATTAAGATTTATAAAAAAAATTTCGAAACGACACAGAGTACAACGAATGTCGAATAGTGTATATTATAACAATAGATTTGAAAATGCCAGATTGTCAATATCGAACTAATCAACATTATTGCGATTAGTTCCGGAATTCTAACTGTTGTTCAACATGGTTGATAATACCGGTTAATATGATAAGAACATCTCTAGTTATGAATATTAAAATAAATTTTGTATAATATTAGAAAACAACTCGACATAGTGATGGGAACCGTGAATTATAAATCTGGTTACTAATTTAAACAAACCAACAATACATAGATACCTGATGGTTCCACCAATATTCGGCTCTTAACAGATTAATAGATTCCACGTATATGATCACAGTAAACGAGATAAAATAATATATTCAATATAATATAAATTAATAAATGTGTAATGCATGAAGGTTAGACAGATAAAAAGTGTAGTGACTGGAAGGTGTTTAGTTGTCACCGGAGGGAACTACAAGCCACCTTTCTGCCACAAAAACTATGAAAATGATTTTGAAATATATTGATTCAACAACAATTTGTAGGCGATTCTTTATTGCTTGTAATTAATCTTCCTGCAGAAGTTGATGTAAGATTGAAAACGACGAGTGAAAAGTAAATTATCATATAGAAATTTGAGAAGCAATTAAAAGATTGAAAATCGGCAATGAAGTTTGCAACGTATGTGATGAAGTATCACAAAATTAACTCTTCTTATATACTATTTTACTTGTTAATTTTTAATGTGTGGTCATGGTGATTTATAGTGTTGCCATGACGACTTGCATTTAAATTTAAAAACACTGTCTATGCGTACGATTGTCGTGGCAACATGATGAATAATATGATCAAATCTGATTTTTAAGAATTTTATTAATCTTATTATTAACATCCTTAATATGATTATTATTATATTATTATCCCTTATGACACCGGTTATAGTAAAAATATGTTTTTGAATAATATCTACTTAACAATTCCAAAATCATGTGAATAAAAATAGGTTAAACGACAGTCACTTCAAGTTACGTCACGGCTCACAAAAATACTATAAATAATATTGGCATACATTTCAAAAGCTTAATTGATCAAATTCGAATAATATCAATACGAATTCTTTTACAAGATGAAAATGAGAACAAATTCACCAAAATCTAATTTCATTGTCTTGAAGTAAACTAAAAATCGATCCAAATAATCATATTTACTTCCCAAAAACTTTTTTTTGTAATTAAAGAGATTTATTTAATCAGATTACCAATCGGAATCGTCATTATAAATTTTTTCAAAAATTTTATAAATAATAAAGTATAAATTGATAAAAATACCATAAAAAATTTGTTAGACCTTATTCTAGCATTAAATTCAAAAATAAAAACTGTCACAGCTGTGTAGTTGTGCTTATGGAACAATCTATAAATCCAATGTGTATTTTATCGATAGGCCACTTTGGTAGACCTTTCTATTGGACAGTATCGAACAAGTTTTAGAAGTCACCAATGCATAAATCGATTTCCGGTAGATTTGAACTTGTATCGATAGGATTCAAATGATATCGTCAATGTAATGACAAAAATAGAACCCAGTTTAAATTTGAAAATCAATAGCTACAAAATCATAATATAAAACCACACATGAAAATAATTCAGAAAATAGCCAAACATTTATTGCAAAGGAAAAAATCTTCAAGTCAACATTTTTCTTTCGTAATAATTTTTACATATTTTGAAAAAATAATATAAAATTCAATAATAATTATCGAGGATTAGATAATAACGGAACATAAGAGCCAATGCAATCATTATAAATAGAAGTAAAACCGTGCGTAAAAACAATAAATCATATTTCGAGTTACAAATACAGCTAAAATTATGAATGAAATGTAAGAAATTCAACAACAAGAAAAGAAAGGTCTTTTCGGAAAATAAGTATCGAAATCGGGACTACCGGTGTTATCTGATACATTTTTTCTGATATTATCATTTCTTCTGATGGTGACGACCGCCAAATTAACGAGTTGGTATGGGCTGAATTTATTTTGAAGTGCAGTTGTCAGATTGAAGATCTATTCACAGATTATTCACATATATCGAATATTTAACAAACAACCTGTCCACGAACTACAGCCATCTGATTCCTAAATGTCGATTTCTTGAAATCTTTGTCGAGCTAGACCAAAAGAGAAGAAAACTCAATAAATCAATCAGTTGTAAAATTTATTCAAATTGTGTTTTTTACTAAATTAATAACATATTGATTATATTAGTTTAATAATTTCATGAACCTGGTGGGCCACAAAAATTAGGATTGTTATATTTCAAATGCCAATGTCTTTTCAAGCATTGTAATCATCATTTTATATTTACAGGAAATATTTTGTCAATAAAGGGAAACCAAAATGTTATGGAACAAATATTTTCCTTGTGCATTTTATCGATTATTTCTTTTCAATGCAAGTGCTTCAATTATATTTTTTCTAGTAGGCTGCAAAAACAGGACCGAGAAACAAATACACGTACAATTACTTTGCAGTATTAGTATGCTATTGTGAGAAGAATTCGTCTTCATTCGTTTAGTCGATATATATATATATATATATATATATGTGTGTGTGTGTGTGTGTAAAAAGCAGATTTATTACAAAAGACTGAGGATGTTTCTGAATCTCAATAGGTCTGGTAATCGAGGATATTTATATTTAAAACTCAAGGTAACCTATATTTAAATTATAATAATAGCACTATTTGAATGAAACTATCGATCTACCTATTCACTGCTATGCTTAATAGAGAAATTCTAAAACAAGATATAAATTAAGCTTGGAAAACACTCAATATCGTCTATTCGAGTTAAACGATAAAATATTGATCGAACTCTATGGAACATTATTTTTACAATAGTCACAAAAATATGATTGATAAAGATTCGACAAGAATAAATCAATATTAGCACATATTTTTAAAAGAAAAATCATATTCTTATCACAATATTTGAAGTGTTCATTTATTTAAACTTAATCAAATGTCATGTATATTAAATATTGATTCTAACTGGTAACGATCATTTGTCTAACTTTTCGATTTTGTTTTAATTCCCTCATTTTTGTTACTTATGTGAGACTTATTGACGAATTCTTCATTCACACTTTCATTGACAGAGATCAATTTCTTAAATTCTCTAATCTTATGTTTTGGCACCATTTTTGTTTTCATAACATTCTTTTAGAAATTTTTCGATAATGTGTTATTTAGTCGAAGGTTAAAATATTCTTAACCAATGAATCATATATGATTCAGCACATGTGAACTCACACAACTGTGCCTCAAATGCTCAGTTTTCTACAGCTCCCGAATAATAGCTAAACATCGGATTTCTGCATATAGGAAATTAAATGGTCTTATAATATAGTTTATATTCGTTGAATTACATTTGTTTTATGAACAATGAACAAATTAGTTTATTTGTGATATATTAGGTTGGTGCAAAAATAATGACCTTTTTTAAATTGGCTTTTCATTTTTAAATATTAAATTGAAGATCTTATGAAAATTATTCATATAATATATCATTT
>JBBMOY011130885.1:0-10478 GCA_037951405.1 Platydemus manokwari
TTAAAATTTTAATTATAACACTTTTTTTTAATAACATTATAAAAATATTTTTAATTATTTTAATAAATCCTCACAATCATTATTATTGTTATTATTAATTATTATAATTTATTATTGTAATTATCGTTATTATTATTACTATTATCATTATCATTAATATCATCATTATTATTATTACTATTGTTATTATTATTAATATATTGTAATTTTTAAAATCAAAAGAACTTACAGCAAGAGGAAAAACCCCTAAAACAAGTTTCTAAATCAAACGGAAAGTGTACTTCAAATAATTCCAACATTTGTATGAAATTGACTGGTAGTATTTTTTCATTTTCAAGAATTTGACTCGGTTATTGTTTGACTCAATATAAAATTTAATTGTTGTTTTACTGCTAAAAGTATTCGAGCAGCTCGTTAGTTTTATTACCGATATTGCATCGTAAATAAACGATTGTTTTAAGAATAATAACATACACAGGTCCGTTTTGTTTAAAATTTTCATTACTGAAAGAAAATTTTAGTGGTTATTTTCAAATTTGTTCATGGAATGGGTTCATTTTCGAGTAATTCACCGTTGGGAAATCGGCCATTTATACTAATATAACATTGTAAACTTTTTAATCAGAACACAGACTTTTCAATGTTGAAACTAGAATAGTAAAGGGACAGGATAAAACGATCAGTTGAGTTCGTGAAGAGTAGCAAACATTTTAATAATTATTATTGTAGTATATCATATTATTATTATTATTATTATTATTATTTATTATTGTTAAACGTATTGCTGCTATTAGTATTATCATTAATAATAATTTATTATTTACAAGTACACAATAATGGAAAATCTTATTCAAAAAAATCCAATAATCGGATGTCAAGATATATTCGAGAATGAAATAAAATAAACTGTCACGAATCAGATTTTCATTGAGACAATTCGTAATAATTATAACAACGGCTAGGGAAATGAAATGAAAACATCAAAATTTCCATTTATGAAACAACCAATCAAATTGAAGTATTCACAAACAATCTCTTCGACAGGAATAATTTCAAAATGTTAGAAAAAACTGAAATCACAAAATTAACTGAACAAAACAAAACAAAGTTCATTAATAAATTCGAAACAGATTTGATTTAAAGCGAATAAAATATTAATAAATCCATAATATCTATTTAAATTATTTCTTTTCATCGACAAAATATATGACAACAGTCATTCATTTACACCAATGATCATAATATACATCGATTTCATTTGAATTTATTATTCAACTAAATTCTGTTATCATATATTTCTCAACATAAATTCATATTTTCACATTAAAAATCTGATTTATGTTTCGGATTTTTAGTATTTCTTTTATGGATATTTATTAATATAGAAGAAATATATGCGTCCAGTAATTAGTTTTACAATCTTGTTTCGTAATTGAATTGCTCTACCCAATCAATATCAAACAAAGCTTCAAAAATTCCATAACTAATATTCAAACAAACGTCGTACAATATATATGGCATTGTCATACATGGCTTTGTACATGATCATATATTCTAACTATTTGTCCATAATTCTACCATCTTATTGTCGAAATATTCCATAAATTATATTTTATTATTGATTTAAAATATCAATGAAAACCATTATAAAACCCACAAATAACAAAGACTATGATATAATTTACGGGATAAAAGCAACCCTTGTCAGCCGCTAATATTTTAAAAACCACATATTAAAACCGAACTGAAAAGTCACAACATCAATTATATATTTAAATACGATTATTGAAACAAATTAATTTGGATTTTATACAAAATCAAATTTTAAACAAAATTAAATCTTTAATATTTTTTAATTCAATTTCAAATGCTCATATCCACATTTCATTCATATCTCTGATTTGCTTTGTTTTCTTAATTGGCATTGTATCAAATGCTCACATATTTATCTGCATAAAAACCTCGGGTTCTTCTATCCGTTTTATTTCTTCTAAATATTCTTAATATTCTTTATACATATTCTTTATATCTACTATACATCTTCTCTATATCTTCTTTATATATATAATCTGTATAGCCTCAACATCTTTCTCCTTCTCTTTTATAGTTTGCAGTCATTGATTTTGTCAGAATCGAATCCTGATGCGTGGTCGCCATGTAATCCGCTACTATTTTAAAAACCACACATTAAAACCGAACTGAAAAGTCACGATACCAAATTATATTTAAAATCATTATTTATACAAATTAATGTGATTTTATACAAAAAAATGAGACAAAATTAAATTTTAAAAATCTCATAACCCTTACGATAATTAATAAGTAAAATATAAAAATAATCACTAATAGATTAGTGGAGAATTATTCATCTTCAATGTCTGTTTATATGGATACAAAAACAATTGATACATAATTATTATTATTAATTGATTCTTATTGATTACATAATGTTTTTTTCTAAATTATATCATATCATCATCATTTGGGATGAGAATTTATTCGATAAAGAATCAAATCAATTCAATTAGAGGATCTCTGATAATTGCATCATTTGAATAAATTCGATTTAATGATATCAAAATAACATTGTAAAATTCAAACCAAAAAACCAAGAAACATTGAAAGAATTCTAATTTGAAAAATACGATAATTCTGATTATCCTATTTTGAACGAACGATATTTTCATATATCGCACACTCAAATGGCTACGCATATCAAACAGGACGATATCAAACCAATTTGAAATAAATCATTGACTTGCGACACCATAACGGAAGGCATATTCATATTTTCCAATCAAAACCATTCACGGATAAATAATTGAGTATGTTATTAAAATCGAAATATTATTTATCTGATATTTCAATGGTTATTTATTCGATTCCAATCATATAATGCGTGTTTAATTGATCTATTTGTTAATTACTGAAACCATAGTCGAATATGTAAGCAATTAACTTTTGATTTATTATGTCAATCTGAATACTAATATTAATTTCAAAAATGTTAAGAAAGAAATATCCCAGTCGATATGATTTCAATTCAAATAAGCAAGTATTTTTTATTCTGTAGTCTAATCCAACTAAATGTTGACGTCATTTCCGTTTACCTTAAATTTCTGTTTCGATAATCATGTCGATAGTTTTTTGTCACGATTTATCCATTTAAAATGACCTGAAAACTGATTTATGTTATTAATTAAATAACTTCTTATATACATACGTTATTGATAAACTAACTGATAGAAATCAAATCGTATAATGACATAAGATTCAATGTGAAATATTAGAAATAAAACGACAATTGAAACATTATCACGCCTATCTAGATCGATGCAATCGCATAATGAAAGCGAAAATCGTCTCGGCGGCTGCAATGTCAACAAATTCAGGAAGTCAGGAAAGCCAGATTTTAGAAAATAATAATCAAATTTATTTTTTCCATATATATGTTGTTGAGTGAGATGAAATTCTGCAAAAAATAAAAACGGATTTGCACTTTATAAACCTTGTTTAAGCACTTTAAGCATCTGCATGCCTACATAACCACGTAGGCTTAGCAACTAACCAATCACAGTGAAGTTAGATGGTAAACAACAATTGGAAAAGGGGGTATAGCCACATAACGACACACACATAGGGATTGATCAATCCTACTGATGAAAAAACTTAAAAACCCAATAGGAACAAGCAAAGACCGAATCAAAATATGATACAAAAATGTTACACTTAGATCTCAAATATAAAAATCGATGTAGATATGACCAAATGCCAGTTGAAAGCTTAATTTTAAGTTGATAATTTGTAAAGTGTAATTTCATGTAGATGTATCGAATAGTACACGAGCAATTACAATATCAACGTTCTATTTTGTAATAATAATAATCATTTGATTTCATTTAAAAGGTTTAATTAAAAAATATTTAAAATTAATTAAACACTTGGAAATACACAGGCAATGAGAAATCTTAAATTCACCATTTATCGACAAATGAGTTTTTGAAAGCTATCATAATTAGTTGAACTGTCAATTTACTTTTAGTTGTGTTTTGTACACTGTAAGTACATCTCTTATACAAATACACAACGCTTTTCCACTATCAATCCAGTCATTCATATTTAATCAATTTTGTTTAAATGATATCAAAATCTCATAAAATAAATTTCATAAATTATTAAATAATATTAATATAATATCGGACATTGTAATCTATTGTATGTCATGAATTATTTGGTGAATTTATCTATATTATTTATGATTAACTCTGTTTTTCAACATATTAATCAAATAATTTGATGTCTAATATTATCCCAATATATTCCAAATTCAATATCAAATAAAATTATAAAATGACTATTAAAACAAGTTTATGGTCAAATATTGAATAAATAATCGGTTCTATAGAACAAATACTTATATATCAATTCGAAACAGTTGTAATAATAATTAATATTGAATTAATCTCAATAAACTATTTCATTATAATCAATAATACATCCAAAAATACTGCTTTCAAATAGACGATATCACCCTATACGACGCAAAATACTTTCCAGTATGCATTGGTTTGTTATCAGAAAAACATATTTTTACAAAATATCTTATCTTGAAAGCTGGCAAAAAAGTCAACTGATAAAAATGAATTTTTCGATTTTTCTACAAATAAAAATACAAATCACTGAAGTGAAATTTGATCAAATAACCGAATGACCTTAACGAGAAATATCCGAACAAATGAATGATAATGAATTTTATTATTACTTAACAAATATATTTTAATCTCGTGTTTCCAATTTTCTCTTTGTGTTCCCTTTTCATTACCAATTGAGATAATTGACATTCTCCGACCTATTATTTGTTTAGAAAAAGATAAAAATCAAAGCCTATGATTTAATAAACATCGATATCTAAGCAATTTGATTTCCTTTAGCCATCAACTTAGTCAATCTATTGAAAATTATAAAAAAAATTCATCCCAATCGGATCAAGGAATAAACATTTTAAATCACAATCTTAAGATTCTATTTAACGCAAACCATTGCCGAACCAAAGCTTTTCATTATTTATCTATTTGAAAGCTGAGAAAGCAAAGATAAGAAAGTTGGATTTTGTACGGCATTTATTCAAATTTCTGATCGTTTGGAATTAGAAAGGAAACATCAACATAGATCATAGATTAAGGAGATATATCAGTATTTTTAAAGTTAATGGGATAAACATTTTAGCAGTGCTGATAATGAATATTGAGATATAACAATATATACTTATATACCTGTTTATCCTGAATAATACAGTTGATAGCTTGAGTGACATCAGCTGCATGGAGTGCATTGTGATAGGGATTTGATTGGTGGTATGAACGCTCAATAGTAACTGAACGAATAGAATAATCATTAATAGCAGAGTGATAATTGAGAACTTATATTGTTAGAACTTGTAGAATTATCGACGAAACCATTCAATATCATTCATTGAATGGACATGAACTTGGTTAAAGATATTGTTAAAGATAACCAAGAAAAAGATTAAAATAACATATTCATATATTCTTGATGACCTGTCATATGCAGTTAAGATAAAAACAAAAAAATTACTAAAAACATCTATAAATTATATTTACCAGTTGCTATTTTCTGTGGTGCAATCAGGCCAATGTTTCAGAAGCATATTTATTTTCATTCAAAGAAATATAAAAAATGTTGTACAATATAACTACGCTTGTAAGAATATTGCGAAAATCATGTTTTGGAAATGGAATATTCCTGATTAAGAAGCCATACTTCGGTCACATATTTATCAGATTTTCCAATTATAGAAATCTTCATTAGCTACAAAAAATCATCTCACGATACCAGAAATGTATTAAGGTTTTCATTTATCAATTTAATATATACGTAAGAAATTCCCATTTATAATTGATAAGGTTTCATATTCTTTTAAATGACCGCTATTTTATAATAATAAATAATTATAACAACAATAATAAAACCAATATTAATATCATTATTAATACCAATTCTCATACCAACACTAATACCAATGCTAATACCAATGTTAATACCAATACTCATACCAATATGAATACTAGTACTAATATAACTGTTAATACCAACACCATTATCAATACTAATACCAATATTAATACCAATATTAATAATAATAAAAATATAAATGTTAATACCATCAATAATATTAATACTCATACCAATATTAATACTAATACTAATATAAATGTTAATACCAACACTAATATCAATACTAATACCAATATTAATACCAATGCTCATACCAATATAAATTTTATATCGATAAGAGTAAAGACTAAATATTTAAAATATACTAAAATAAATATAAAAAGTATAAAAACAATAATCACTTGGTATCAATAATAATTATATTACCAATGAATGTCCGAATAAATCAATAAAACGAGTCAGTTTAAGAATCAATCACAACTTAAGATATTAAAATTGAAAAATTAAAAAAACCAATATAAAAATTTGAATCCCGTTAACAAGATTTTCAGACAACAATTGTCACCAAATATTGACAGAATTCAACAAATGCTATTGTTTGAAAATATCACCTCTCGACATTTAATATTGTATAGGTATCGTACAAAAATCAGTACTCCACAATTTCCGTTTGATTAAAATTTGATTTTTTTATTGTTGATTATAATAAAATAGAAATAGAAATAATAACTTCATCCATCAATTTTCTCATTCAACATATTCATCGAATGAAATTACAAGTGAGAGATATCGCAATTGACAAATCCGGGTCATATAAACCACTACATTTATCATATCTGCACGGTTGAAAACACAAATAACATCAAACAAATAACATCTAACTAATTAATTTAAAAATAAGCAAAAATTGGAATACACAACAAATAAGTAATATTAAAATCGATAATTAAAGAGAAGATATAGTGAAGTTAGAAAAATTTCGATTTTTTATATAGATAAACATTTAGAGAATTCATAATCGATAGAAATTTTAAAAACATGAAGATGTGAGGATTTTAAAATGAATTCAGATTCCAAAAATCTTAATCGAATTATAAATTATCAATTTGTTTAAATAATTTATTTAAATATACTTTATGTGTTGTGACTTTTCAATTTCTTTCAAAAGTTTTCTTTTACAAAATTTTATTTCATATTTAATCATGACGATCATGGAATATTTTAATTAAACTTACAAAAAATATGTTGACAAAATATGCTCAACTCAATTAGTATTGACTAAATATCAAAAATATTTCTTATAATTGAATGAAAAATTATTTTTTTCTCTAACATTTTAAATTAATAATTCTATTAAAAAATGTTATCAAATAGCCATTCTAAATATCTATTCTAATATTAATATATTCCATTTATCGAAAAATCCTGTTTCCATGGAAATTTGGACCATCATATATAATCGATAACAAATCAATATAATCTCAAATAAATTGACCCAACAAAAATCGAAACCATAAAAATTATTGATTGATAAATTGTAATCATAAATATATAATGAAAATATCAATAAATCAATATCCTCACACACGCAAGTATATCGATCGTAAATGAAATTCAAATATTTTATATTTTATATGGAATTAAAAATTGTTGATTTATTTAATTGAATTCTTGTTCTGCGATGAAATCTATGATGGAAACAAATGAAAGCTAGTTAATTTTTAATATTTTGATCATAATGCTCTTTAAGAAGATTAAAAATTTTTTTTTGTTTGCTCGATTCCCAATCGAATAAGAAGAAATTTCTAAAAATATTATTTATTTGTTTTAATAAAAGAAAGATATGGAAATGGAAAAATTGTAATGAAATATCCGAGAAATGGAAATATAAACATAATTATTAATAAATCACCATTAATAATGATTATCATTTATAGTTTATATTAGGTTTAAATTAGATAAAAAATTAACAAAAACAAAGAAGAAGAATTAAAAAATCCAAAAAATAAATAATTATTTACCAGTAGGTACTCTTCATGAGTATTTTTACAAATTTCGAAACCATTTAAAACAAGATTAAAATGTTTGGGTTGGTGGAGAAATTCGTGAGGTTTTATTTGTTGCGAAGAAAACACACCAACTTCTTGTTTTACCGATTTGAGATATATTCATTCAGCTGAATTATCTATTTAAATAATTTTTATGGAGTGTCAGGTAGATAAAAATGAACATTTCCGGTATCTATCGTTTTTTTTATTTTAATCAACCTTTAAACCGTGGAGAAGCCACTAGAATGATTTGGTGCGTCTATGGAGAAAAGGCAGTCAGTGAACGAACAGCACATAAGTGGTTTACAAAATTTAACAGTGAAAATTTTGATTTACACGATGCACCTCGGTCAGGCCGACCTAGTGATTTTGATAAAGATTCATGATTATCCGCGTCCATTGACACGAGAGCTTGGACAAGCCATGGATTGTGATCACACACCTATTTCTAGACATCTCAAGAAAATTAGAAAAGTTCAAAAGCTTGGATCACGGGTACCGCACCTTCTCAAAAATCAACGTGTTTCAATTTCTGCCTGTATGTAAATTTGAAACACAGAACAATATGGGTAACCCCTCAAAAGCAACCAAAATTACGTGCAAAATCCGAACTTCACCATTATAATATCTTGCCAAGAAACCAAACAATAAATGCCGAACTTTATTGTGAACAACTCAAGCGAGTAAATACTGCAATCAAAACGAAGAGGACTAATAAGAAGCGGGATTGACAAACTGCTAGAACAGTGGATAGAAGTGATCGATTGTGGTGGAGAATATCTCACCGATTATGACTGAGATATTTGTTTTTTCTAATGATTTCAGAAATTCATTTTGTTATCCGGTATTATTTGCATGGTTTCTATTCTTGATCAGTATTCATTTTTCATAATTGTAAAAAAACCGCACGAACTTATGCATCAACCTAATAATTTATCAAAACACGACTCTATCCCTAATACTAAAAACATTGTTAATAATACACAACTCTTTCTGGCTATTCCAGCTGCACTCCATACTTGTACATTATAAAACATACTCTACAATAACTAGCGTTAATACTTCGTGCATAAACTATCTTTATAACAAAAATGCATCCTTATTCGTTTAAATGGTTTACATAAAACGGCAAATTATTCTGCTATTTTTTATACATGATTTTCTGAAAGCAAAATGCTGGTAAAATATAAATAATTAACTCTCATCTTTAACTATTATTTTTCATATATTTTTTTGAAAATTTATGTTGATTTGTGGAAAAATAATTAAAATAATTAATGAAATGCTCTTTATTATTAATCTAAAGTTGGACAAAACAAGCACAATTATTTCGCTTGGACCAATAAGCTGTTATTAACTTATCGAGTGTGTTTTCTAATTCTTTTTAATAAAACAAATACCACTTAATATTAACATCTTTTATTTTTTAAAAAATATTTTGAAATGTTTAGCAAAATAAATTCCTAGCAATCGATTGTAAATCATCAATGAATATTTTCGAGTCCCATTGAATTTATTTGATGTTATTGTTATAAATAAATAATATCTTTCACAGTATATACATAGAATGAAGTTCTATAGCTTTTCAAACATGATCCTTCTTTATAATAACGGTATGAATTGAGAAGTACATGATAGAAACTATTAATATGAATTACAAATTACAACATATGCTATATATAAATCGATATTTGTATTCAATACATTTAAACAAAAAAATAAATTACATAGTGTACATATGGTATAACAATTTTCAGTTATAAATCTCAAAGAACAACCCTTTAAGTCTATTTTTATAATCGAATAAAATCAATTAACAAATTAATAATAATAATAATATTTTAAATTTATTTCATAATATTATTTCCGAATCGATTTTAAATAAATAATATTTTATTATCCAATCGAAACATTGATGAGATAAAAAAATTTCTATTCCAATTTAAATAGAAAATTCAAAAATTTACTAACCCAAAAATTGGAACAGCATCGATATGTCCAAATGAAAATGTGTTATCAAATTGTGCTTCTCAAAAAGACGAATTGACAGATATGTTAAAGGAGCTCCTGGAATTATGATAACATTAATTGAAAACCTATTCAAATATTGATGAGTGATTCTTTATAAATGATCACAGCATGGTTTGATAACAATATAAAATAATCCTTTATTTATAAATGAACCAATCGAATATAAGAATATAATAAATTTGTATAAAATTATATTGAAAAATTGAGAATAATCTTGACAATAACATATTTGTCTATGCTAAAATGAGACCCATATGAATTATTCTCTTATTTAAATATGATAAATCAGGAATTTAGAGATTAGAAAATGTCTTTATCTTATAACATTCCAGTTTATTGATATATATATATATATATATATATATATTAGGCTGAGTCAAAAGTTATTCATGTTTTTTAGTTGTTTAAAGTTTTTGTTTTACC
>JBBMOY011130996.1:0-10475 GCA_037951405.1 Platydemus manokwari
AGCAAACATCGCAAGTATATAGAACATTAATTTATGAAATTCTTAAAAATATTTCGGAATTGGAATGTACTGGAATGAGGAAGATATTAATGATATATTGCATATATTTTCTAAATAAAGAGTTGAAATTCAAGAGAATTTCTAATTAGTGTAGTTACTGAAAAATTTAAATAACATAATCACTATTTAATATAGCCTGTTTTTCAGTCAGTATGGACGGAATTCGATATTTACGTCTACTTTTAGGACAACCGCATTAAATGTGGTTAGATAACATCACATATTGGATAACCAAACATGAATTGGCATGAATTAATGAATTTCCGAAAAATTTAATATTTTTTTGATGATTTACTTTAAAGTGTTGAAAGATGTTGAATAGGAATTATCGTTTAATTATATTAATCATATATTACTTTACTTGGTCGAAAATAATTTTGAAAACGTGATTATAATGCCAGCATACTAATATACATGCGGTGTTACGGGAAATATTAATGAAATAGATTTAAATTATTAACAGATCAAATCATCGATGATCTCCGTCTATTTCGATAATAAATCTGACTTTTAAGTAATAGGAATTATATTTTATAGTAAAAATTCAATGAATTGTGGCTCTATATCTTGATTGAACGTGGAAGAATTTGAAATCTAATTTAATTAACTTTTCTTTTTTAAAATTCTTATTCATAGTAAGAATTTTCTTGATTTTATCAATGCAGAAATGTTTATTTATAAATTCACAAAGAAGTTCAAAATCTTCTATCATTGATTGCTATTAGAACCCATCGAATTTACATTTAAAAATAAATTAGATAAATACAACAATTTATTTGTAAAATAAATATGAACTCATTCTTAACTGAAACCAATACATAGTTACTTGCTGAGTAGACCGATATGGATTTTATTACTCAATTCTTAAAGTTTAAAATTAACTTTTAAAATTCATTAATTTTTTCTTTAAAACAAAATTCTAATGAACTCTTTAGTCTTTAATAGATTGTTTTCTTAATCAGAACGTTGCTAAATTTATCGGTCAAAATGACATAGTCAACCTGATAGTTTAATGATACTTATTTTAAGCAGTGAATGAGAATATAAATTTTATAAATTATCATTTTAGTTTAATAACAATCTAATAAATAAATTAATTAAATAAAACCTTTAATGACTTGCTTCAAGCTTTTTCATATGAATTAATTCTTTTATAATTACCAGTGATACTGGTTTCAGCCATTGTTGGTAATAACGCCTATAATATTTATAACAAAAATAAAATATTTAGAAAATATTAAAAAATATGTGCTTTCAAGAACCAGTAAAATGACACCCCGATCATTTTATTGTTAAAAGACCACAAAAGATAAACAAGATAGACCAAATATTAAAAAAAAGTGGAATCAGGAAGTTATATACATATAACCAAAGCAATATAACATTGGGTTTTCACTCTACTTGAAATTACTCTTCCGCATAGATTTGATTTATTCTACAGGCAAGTTCAATTTCAGCCTCTCAAAAACTAAAACAACTATAAAGAAAATCAATAACTGGAATCACAAAAATTACTTTAACATTAACTCTGCTATTATAATATTTCAAACAAAAGGATTTTATGTATAATAACTCACAAATAAGTGCGACTGTTTAATATAGGAACTTTTTGGTTTGTGTGATGGATAAGTGGTCAGCAAAAATTACTTGTATTTTTGGATTTCGCAATACAAGATTTTGTCCATACCTATCTTCAAATAATATTGTAACAACTAATTAGCTAAAGATTGATAATATTTTTGAAGGTAAGCGACTATGCTGGGTATATCACAAATCAATCAAAAGGGTCACAATAACTAAGAAAAGAACCCTAAAAAGGGTCAATACACACAAACTCTATAAACACACTAGCTGTCAACCAATCATATTCGTTCTAATGTCAATCCATAATAAAGCACATGCCTTCAAACGGCAGAAAGCTCAAATATCCTCAAATGGCATGAGAGATGTAAGGAAAATCTCAAGTAAATCGATCCACGAACAAATTCAGAAAATGGAAAACAAAGATCCGTGACAACAAACAGGCGCACCCGATGGGTTATATAAAAGAGGTTGAATTCCATGAATTCTTGCCAGTTCTTTTTGGTCGGTAACTTCAATGCTTAGCTTACCTGCGATTTTAGTAATCAGTCTTTTTGATTTCTTTTCATTATGTTTTGACTTTCGAGCGCTGGTCCCATCTTGAGTGATTTTCTTTGTGAATTACGTTAACATTTGTCATTGTTATTATTGAGGCTTCAAATCTATTATTTTAGTTAATACAAATTTTCAGATCTAAATTTTTGATTGATAACCCAACAATAGTAATTTAATTATTACTGACGACAATTGAACTCAATTAATATCAAATCGGTTAATTTGTGTCGAGGACTCGTCCTCCTATTTCTATCCTATATCCCAAAAAGTTTTAATAATGCATACAAAAAGGACATGATTTAAAATCCTCACATGTGCACTTACAAGTCGAAAAATGTAAATAATAAAAAACTATGCGCATAAACATTAACATCAAATACTAACTATTATTCCAACAATTTATAGTAGTAAATCCAGCATATTTTTATGACTAATTTGGCATGATTGCGACAATTTATTGATTCTATTATTCTTTAAATGAAATAAATTATCAATTCTGTTCAAGTATTTTGATATTCTCTATTCATTGTCTGATTACCTGAAAAGCGGAACAATGTTCAATTTAATTTCCAAAGAAAATCCAAATCAATTTAATTTAATCGACAATGCAAATTAAATTAAAAATGGAATCTATCTTAGACATAACTGATAAACCTGACTGAATAAACAGCGATTTACTTTATTGAATTTTATCCTTATATATAATATTCTCAAGATCAGAAGATGTACCATTTCTAAATGATTCTATGATTCTAAATATTGGTCTTGATAATATACATGATTTAATTCAATAATTTCAACGATTATATATGTGATTAGATGTTTACGATTAATCGGTGATTGGATGAGATTTTCTGATAAAACAAGACAATTAAAATAATAAACGTTATTTAAATTAACGGATCCAATTTCGTCCGAAAGGACATATATAAGCATCTTCTAAATATCACTTCAAAACACCTTTCTTTTCATGGATTTGTGATATCCAATTTAGAAACCAGTTACGCCTTTGATACGGAACCATCTGTTATCAATTTGGTATTCTAGATTAACCAAACGTTTCATTATTCAAACACTGCAAGTAGTAGACATTATTCTTTTAAGTAAAATATATCTTTCTTAGTAGCTCTTATCTACTTTCTGCGGTGATGACGAGAGCCAACGTTTATTCCAAAAGATTATCTATATAGTTATAACCAAACTAAAATCAATCAGTACAAACTTTATAATATTTTTCAGTGGCAAAGACTCAAAAGAAAAGCAGCATCCTTAACCTTTAAAAATACATATGTACTGTTGAGTTATTCCTCAACAATTAACGAATCGCTTACTCCAAAACTAGAATGCTAAAACTTTATTTCAATTACGTACTACTCAGTGCGACTTGAAAAATAAATACACTCAACATACTTCTCAAAACATAAACAAAATCTTGCTTCCAACTTGCAGTTAGTCATCTTTACATCGATATTTATACTCGAGACCTGTGTATAATGTTTTATATTGTATCACATCTTGATTGGATCTTTACTTTTCCATGTTCTTATTGGGCTTTTAAGTTTTTGCATGAATGGGATTGGTCAATTCCTATGTGTGCTGTCGTGTGGCTTGATCGATTTTCCAATTGGTGTTTATCACCTAACTTCATTGTGATTAGCTGGTTGCTATGCCTGTATGGTTGCGAAGGCGTGCAAATGTTTAAAGTGCTTTATCATGGGCTCTAAGGTGCAAATCTGTTTTACTTTTGCAGAATTTAATCTCACTCAACAATACACCGGTGACAATACATGTACATCATATAATTTAAAACTAAATAAAGTTTGAACATTCACTACAAAAATACATACCATCACAAGACCGCCGGGTATTCAAAACTATGAATTATTAATAAACTTTGTTAATTAATAAAAAAAACCCTCACCTCATGCGTTTTGCCACGATCACTCTAAAACACGTAGCGATTCTGGACATAAGGGCAATATTTTTTTATTGGTAACTTATATTCAGAATTCCTGATCATCTTTGATGTTCTGAGCCCTTTATTATTTGATTTTGATCTTGGAATTTTATTTGATCTGTGATTTTGATTGTAAATAATTTAGTTCGAATTGTGATTTATTATATTTTAATATCGTTTCTGTCTTTATTATAATCTAACAATTTTTTAGTATTTTGGCCAATCGGTATCTAATTTCAATTTATATCATTAAAAATATAAGAACAAATTTCATAAAATAAAATAAAAATTTTAAATCGGTGAACAACCTCAAATTAACACCAATTAATTCATACTGAACGTTAGATATCTATTAACACTGAATATTCAAAATTGTAATTAAATTCACTAGGTTATATTTTAAAATCAAATTGTCAATATTTGCACTCTAAATCACGCTCAAAGAACAAAACCATTTAACAGTCCTGATTTTAATTTTAATAAAATTCCAAGTTAAACAAATTCAAATTCACTGTTTAATGTAAATTTTTAAATCGAAAAATCAAATGCTATTCTTCCAGATTATAGTTCAATTCGTGCAATGGTAATTAATTTTCTAAAAATTAATTTAATCGTTTACTTTGTTCTAATCAAACAGGTTAACAATTCATTAATAAGAATATCATTCGAAAATATATTTACACAATAGAATTATTGGATTACGTTAAGAAAGAGGGTCTTTTGACTCAATTTTAAAATACTGGCTTTTCGTGGGTTATTTGATATTAAAATTTATTTGTAATCATATTTTAAGGAAATTTTTACATAAAATTCAATTTTAGATTAAAAACCAAAAATCAACTCTAATAATCAAAAACCATGTATTCAATACCCTCTACTATATTCGACACATTGAAAACATTCCACGACAATTTCTACGACGATATTTAGACCTTCAATTATATTTCTATGCCAAGATATTTCTTCATTGGCGAGGAAATATTAGATATCATTCTGATTGCTTTTAATATTAATAGAAGGGGACCTCGCTATTTTTCAATTAATTGCATTTTGACCTACTTTATCCTGTTTATTAAGTAATTAATTTTTAAGAGATTTTAAAAATTATGTGCATGTATTATTTGATTCTAAATAACTAAAACTTTACTCAAGTACTTAAATAAAAAATTCAAAATGTTATTAAATAACTTAATTAAATAATCTATATAAATTTTTGCAATACACTTCACAATTTTAACATTTTATTTTAGGACCCTATTTTTTAACTTTAGCCCTATGTTTTGTTCATATTAGACATCCTAAATAGTAAGATATTAATTGAATTATACGAATAAATCAAACATCGCGATTATAAATAAAATTAAATTATAAAATTATCTCATACTCGAAAATTCATTATTACGAAATTAGGTCAAAGGATCGTTTTTCTTAACTTAAGGTAATAATTCGTAATAATGAATTTTCACGCATGAGAAAATTTTATAAATTAATTTTATTTATAATCGCGATGTTTGATTTATTTGTATAATTCAATTTATATCTTACTTTTTAAGCTGTCTAATATGAACAAAACATAGTTTTTAAATTAAGGTCCTATTTCAATCACAGCACTTCTATATGATTATTTGATTTTTTATATTTAATTTTTTTTTAATAATAAATTGAGTTAGTTAATTACAGACATGTTTAATAAGATCATAGCTTTTTTATAAAATAATTTTAAAAATTTAGAGCATCTCTAAATTTGCTTCTACCGTAAAAATGGGGTCCTCAATAATTTTCAATAAATTGCTACTCGATCTGCTTTAATCCGTTTTTCAAATAATCAATTTTTAGGAAATTTTGAAGATCTGATCTATTTAATATTTGATTTTAAACAACTAAAATTCTTAAGTATTTAAATAAAAATTCAAAATGTTTTTAAAGAATATAATTAAATAAACTATATAGATTTTTGCAATACACTCAACAAATTTAAAATTTCATTTTGTGAGCTTTTTTTAAAAACTTTAGCCCTAATTTACCATAAATTTCCATTCCTAAAATTACTGTTGGTGAAGATTAAAAAAAAGCCTAATTTCCCCATCGATTTTCCAATCACGATAACATCATTTTCCAATTTTCAAGATCATTAATTCAAGATTAAATGTTTTGTTTTTCGATTTTTAGCTTCGCTTTGATATTTGTCAATACATTAAATGGGCCATTGTTTTTTTTGTCTCTTTTTTATCAAATAAATATTTTTGAATTGAACGAAAAGAATTTAATTAACAATTGGTGGAGTTAGAAAATTTCGGAATCTCTTCAATGCAAATCAGTTCTGTAGAATGAAAATTTTAAAATCAACTCGTACAGTAGCTTGTCAAATCGGTAAAGGCAATTAATTATACGGAATAAAATTCTGTTACAAGCGATGGTATCGATTGTTATGGATTTTTTTTAGAGGAGAAAAATATCTCATCTATCATGCATGCATTGTTCTCAACAATTCTCCTACCGGTTGGTTTATACGAACAAAAAAATTATTTAATTATCAAAACGAATATAATATATTTTTTAAGATATAGACTATTTAATGAAAATCAAGAGTTCTTCTAATACAAGCGATAATATCGATTGTTATGGATATATTTTGCAGAGAAAATTATCTCGTCTATCTCTAGCAAATGCTGTTCAGAACAATTTCTCTGTCAATTGGTTTAATGATAAAAAGTTATTTACTAATTAGAACAAACATAATTTTTGTATCTGATAGACAATTAATTAAAACAAAATATCTTCATCCCTATGAGAGCTCTCGCAGTGCATAAGATATTTCCAGTTTTTAGAATAATGTTCATCAATGTACTGTGTGTGTTGTGAAATATTGTTTATGAGAAAAGATTCACTGAAGCATGTCATGTAAAGGCTTAACAGATTTTTTAAGCGATATTGTAAAGTAGGGAATCCGGTTTCCATGTAGAATTAATAATTTAATGCTTTACTATTTTCGTATACAGGAATTGTTTCTTTGTTCCTGGGTAATTATATATTGATGATTAGATACTGGTATTTTATTAAATGCACGTTAAAAACTTATTAAGTATTTCAACCCACAAAAGTATATTCAATCATAATAATCCCAAAAATTACAAGAAGTATTTTTATTTATCGATTTTGTTTAAAAAGATTAAAACAATATTCATTAGAAGTTTTGAGATACTCACATATTCCTTTTTAAAGATCATTTCCATAAAATCAATGTACGGTTTTTGTTTTATTGGTTTTGTAGAAGTACAAGCTCTAAACGCTATGCAAAAAATTTTTCATTAACCGTAATTAAATTTCCAACAAGCTTATTGATATCTGAGAATCTGAAACTAATTCTCACATTCAAAATTGTGTAGGATAAAATTCAAGACTCAAGTCTATAATTCAATGTTCTGATGATATCTAGTGAACCTTTAAACCATAAATTATTGTTAGGAAGTTCCTAACATGGTTGGAAAAACGGGGAAAAAAGTTATACACCTCTTTCTATTTCCAAAATTAAAGAGTTCTAATACGGAAAGGCTTACTTACACTTTTACTAAACAAGGAGAATATGAAATAACTGTGGATTATATTTCAAAATATTATTGTTGTCTAAACCAAAGAATTGATATTAGGTCACGAGGAATTGAGTTCTTTTCCTTTCCTATCAATATTTATTATTTCAAAAGGTTACTTAATCTGACGGGAGCCTTGAGACAAAACAAGTTCAACGACAGTAAGAATTCCATTGTTAAATTTACTTGAAAAGAGAAGAATTTAAGCCTTAGCTATCAAATTTGAAATTCACCAACAAATTTATGTCAACTTATTACCGACAGCAAATAGTTCAGTCGAACAAATAATCGTGATTTTGAGTGAAACTATAATGATAAAAACGAAATCAAGAACTATGTCATCTAAAATAATAAGAGCTCCATGAGCTACTATTACTTTAAGTAGCACTCATTGAAAACGAACTGAAAAGTCACGAAATTAAATTCAATTAAAAATTCTCACACCTCCCACTCTTTAAAATTTTTGATTTTATTTTCATTCTTAATCGTCTCTGTATTGAATATTCTAGATATTTATCGAAATAAAAATCTCTAATTGTTATATTCTTTATATCCTTTTTGTGTCGCTTTTATGTCTTCTATACAGCTTCTTTATATCTTTTTATATATACTCAATGTGAAAGAAGAAACCATCAAAAATGGTTTCAAAAAGGTTGCGATTATTCCAGGTATTCAAGAATTTTATGTTGAAGAAAACCGGTAATCAGATCCAGTTTTTGAGACACACAAGAATGAGTGTTGAAGAGGATATGATCCAAAAAGAATAAGTCATTTATGATGATGAAATCATTGCATTGTGTCAAGAAGAATACACTGTTTAAGATGTTGTACTTAGTGATGAAAATTGTCAGGTTAATTTCAGTTAAAACATACGGCCAAGCAACTTATTCTATTCAATGGAAATTGTCATCCAAGCAAGTTCCTCTTCAAACAGCTCTACTCAAATGATAACCAATGATTCAATAAATATAGTAAAAGAAGTCAAAGTTGATTTACAGAAATTCATTCAAAAGAAAACCACACAAAAAACTTTAGATGATTTTTTAAATATACAATTGTTTTTTTCTTAATAATTTCATCATTTATATGGCTATGATATGGATTTTAAATTCCTTCATTATCCGAATTAATTCACAATCCGAAAAGAAATCGATTTATTATTTTTCTTATTAATGAGGATTGACTGTATATCTTCCTCCTTCTTTGTATAATTTCCACTCATTAATCTTCTCAAAATCCAGTCTTGGCATGGCCACCATTTTAGCTACTATTACTTTACGTACCACTATATCTTTTCTATATCATATCTATATCATCCTCCTTTCACTCTATAATATTCTTTTATTGATCTACTCAAGATCAAATCCAATCTCTATTATTCTAAAGATACAAATCGAAAACTAATTTTAAAATCACAACACATAAAGTAAATTTAATTTAATAATTTAAACAAAAATCAAATTGATGTTATAAATCGGAATTTTGATTATAAATCTTTTCAAATTTTAAATAATTTTAAAATTCTCACATCAGATACAGTTAATATTATCTCAATTCATTCGATAATCAATTCAGTGTTGCTAATAAACTGTTTATGGAATGATGAAAGGATGAATTCAAATAAATCCATCAGAATGTCATTTACACTTAAATGAAAACTGATATCATAATTGGGGAGAGAAGCTTGTCAATAACACGAATCGATTTTTTTCAACCGATTCAAACGTTTCCCATTCAAAAAATAATTTTATTTCTCGTCTTCATTGATATTGGAGATATTTATCAACCATTCTTTGTAAAGAATCTTCCAATGTGTGAAACAATTTCATAATGGATATTCATGGCATGGGAATGAGAGCAATTTAATTTATTTTTGACAGGGAAAATTAAATCATGATCCACAATATCATGATCGATTCTAACATAATAAATATCTGTCCCTAATCGCTGAATTAATTTCAACGAAAATCGTTGCCTTATTCCCATAATTTCTTCATTATTCTGGGAAGTCTATGAGTCTCTGTCAGGCGAAATAAATCTCATTTAATTGTGGCCTTCAACAAATATATTTTTATCTCATTTTAATTCTTCATTATCTCACATTGTCACAGTTCTTTATAATTAAGCGGTGGGGTTTACATTGGATATCTTTGAAGGATATTAAAAAAAAATTATTACCCGAAGCTGGAATTATATCAGAAATTTAGAATAGACAATCTCAGGTTTTCATTCACACAATATAAAAACAATTTACTGACAAATATCCCCAATCGTTCATTGATTTAATAGGTTTTTCATTGATGGCAAACAATGGATTTGTCTTTTCCCGATTGTGTTTATTTTAATGGCAAGATAAAGTGAAAAACTGACAAACCTTCTCATTTACAGATTCTCTCTATGTAATTGATTTTCATAAATTGTAAATCGACAGGAAACTCACTTAATAAAACTCCATTCAATTTGACTAGTGTACTTATTTTCGAATGGATGCACACGACAGAAATGATGAAAAATTAATTATTGAACACAAAAGTAAATTGTGTTTGAAAGTTTTTGTAATTTGAAAAATTTGATTTTTATAGAAAATTAAAAGGATATATAATTATAAAAATTATAAAAAATTATAAAAAATTATAAAAATTATAAAAATTTTAAAAATTATAAAAATTATAAAAATTATAAAAAATTATAAAACTTATAAAAATTATAAAAATTATAAAAATTATAAAAATTAT
>JBBMOY011131107.1:0-10474 GCA_037951405.1 Platydemus manokwari
TATTATTATTATTATTATTATTTTTATTATTATTATTATTATCATTATCATTATTATTATTATTATTATTATTATTATTACCATTATCATTATTATTATTATCATTATTATTATTATTATTATTATCGTTATCATTATTATAATTCGTATTATTATTTTCATTAGTATTATCATTATTATTATCTTCATTATAATAATCATTATTATTATTAATTATTTATTTACAGGCCAAATAATTAATTTGATATTCCAAAAATCTTTGATAATTGCAGAATAAAAGATTCAATTCATCTCATCACATAACTGTGTTATCCCATATTGATTTATTTCTTTTCCAATTATTGATTGATGATAACAATTTCTAAATCCAAACCAGTAAATGTTGCCATATTTTTTTTGAATATGAAATATTATTGTTGTTTTGAACAATTTGAAAAAGTTTCAACTCGATCGATTTAAACAAATCGATCATTGATAATTATTTCGCTAATAACTTACACGATCGATTTTTTTTCAGCAGTCATTTAACTAGATTAAGTAAATGAATTTCGATTGGAATAGATACAGATATATATATATATATATATATAATATATATAATATTGCTAGAATTTATTTTCAGTCTCATAAATTATTAATTGAGACACAATGGATTCATTAAAATATTCACAATCACTGATAAAGTTTTTATTCATCAAAAATCTCATTAGAAAATGTCGAACAAATTAAGATGAACTATAATAGCAATCAAACTCATTGGTTGTATCTCATCAGATCAATCGGTAATCTATGTACGGGATATATCTGTGAAAAATTTTTATTTTTGTTGGGTTTTTTTTTGTTGTTGACAGTTTCACCAGAATCCAAAACAACAATTGTTCAAGAATTGACACAGCACGACGATTCGAGATGTTTGTTAAGGTACGATTTCAATGCAAAATTTCGTTTACAAATATTGCATTCATAGGTCTTCATTGATGAATGTGTTTGCATGTGAGCCCGTAAATTGGATCGATCGGCAAAAGCCCGGCCACAATGAGCACAACCATATGGCTTTTCACCAGTGTGTGCTCGTCTGTGACCCTGTAACAGCCACGGTCTCGAAAATGCTTTGCCACAAATATCACATTGGTGTCGAAGATCGTGTGTCAGAATGTGCATGGAAAGCGCTGGCATACTGACGTAGATTTTATCGCAATGAGGGCATTTGCGAGCTTGTTGACTGTCTAAAGTTCTGTGGGTCTGTTTGTGTCGACTAAGATTGGATGAGGTTGCATAGTTTTTACCACATTCACAGCAGACGAATCTTTGAATTTTTGTCGAACTTTCTGCGACGTCTTCAATCACTGTCAATGCTGGGACGGATTCCATTTCTTTTCTACCTTTTTTCAAATTATATTTCGAAACACCAGTAAATTTTCTCTTCTTCGATCTGCCATCACTGATGAAAAAAGCTTCATACGTGTAACCAACAGTCACTCCAGTTTGGAAGCCAGATTTTCGGCGTTTCCTGCCGGAATGTGTAAATTTATCTGGCTTAATGCTGGAATTCGAAACTTTACTCATGTTTTCTTCTTGATCACTGAAATTCGTTGACGGATAATTGCAACTGACATCGTTCATTGGCAGTGCGAGCATTTTGAGATTAATGGCTTCATTCGGTGATTCCATTGAATACGAGATGCTTTCGTCGCCTGAGAAATAATGCTATGAAATAACCCATTCAGATTTTAATTATTATTTTAAAAGATTATATATTTTTTTGTGAGTAACGTTTTAACCAAAATCTGAAGTGTGGCATAAGTGTGTTGCACCGAAACAATCATCACAAACGCTCAATAATCGAGCGTTATATTTGTTGCCGGGGCTTTCAAGTAGTTCCGATCACACTTCAGATTAAATGGTAGGCGAAATGAAATTAACGATACCAATATGTCGAAATCCACTCAAATCAATTCAGTTTTATTCAGAGATAAATCATTCGATTAATTAAAACCAAATACAAAACACAAATGTTACCTTTGAAGGACGTCAGATCTTTGGGTTCATTGATTTCAAAGTCAGGATATTTGTCATTGGTTTTCGGTGGTGCTGGCCAAAGAAAAATGCTACTCAAATTGGAAAATGGTGGCACAAAATACTGCGGCGGAGACGAAATGCTTTGCCATGGGAAGAAATGTGCCAATCTCAAAGCAATGGCAGTCAATTGATCCTGATTGAGATTGTAAATAAAGCCTTGATTGAAATCAGGCTTAAAACCATCCATAAAAGATTTCGGTAGCATGTCAGTTGAATTGAAAAACGACGTATTCATTTGATGGTGTGAGTAAATGTTGAGTAAAAACGCCACCAATAAATATGCGACAACAATATTTCCAAGCCAATCATTACGAATTGATGCAGCTGATTTACCGGAGCAACAACTCATCTATTGTCGTTGGCAGAGTTCAGTTTGACGATGTGTGTTTGCAGTTGGTATGCTCACTTGATGCATGCAAATTTTACTGAAATGAGGGAAATACTTTCTGCTTGTTCAATGCAATAATAATAATAATGATAATAATATTATTAATAATAATAATAATTATTATAACAATAATAATTTTTACTGTAATTTTACTTTTAATAATTTGATCATCATTATATTAATTTAATTTTGTTTATTCGCATCGATATCATATAATTAATTATCAGCGCTTATTTAAAATATCAATATAAAATTTTCACTAAATCTTTATTTATTTGAATTTAATTCCCGATTTCAAATTATGTCCTACAGAAATTCAATCAAAATAGAATAAAGCACAGTTTAATTGAATAATTTGTTGGTCAATATTCAGATATCATATCATTATAATTAATTCATTCATTTCAGTGGTTTCAGTCATGAAAATATTACCCAAAAAAATGCACCAATTCAATATTTAGTCGATTTACCATTCAAGAAATATTCAAAGCCGAGTAACAGTTTTACCTGTTTGCAATGCCCAACAGTAGACTGGCCCCCGGCGGTTTCACTGATCAAAGTAATCACTGTGAGACCCATATAATTGGCATGATCTCACAGTGAGCTGCTACGATACGTGCTCAAGATCCTCAGTCTGCAGAAGCCGGCAGCAATTAGTATTTCAAGCACTGATGTTTCTGTAAAAATAATGCTGTGAAAATTGCTAGAAAAATTTCCCATGTTGCTAAACGAATTGACTTTTTGGTTTTCTGAGAGAAATTTTTCACTTTTTTTTCAATGTTAATAAGAAGATAAATTAAAATCCTTAATAATAATAATATTAATAATAATGATAATTTTGATAATAATAAATAGCATTATAATAAGATTGATAATAATAAAAATAATCAGTCAAATTCGTGACCCATAATAATAATATTAATAATAATAATAATTGTAAGCCGCTACTATTTCATAAAAAAAGGATCGAAAACGAACTGTTAAAGACTAGACATTCAATTCTATTCAAAGACAATTATTTGAATAAAATAAATAAAATTTTATATCAAATTAAGTTCAATATAAATTCAAATTCAATATAAATTCAATTTGATATTCTCACAACTATCATTGACGATGAAACACCATTCACTATGACAATATTGCCCAATCTTAACCTTTGAAGTGGAATAAAATAAAGATTTAAAATCAAAAAAAATTTTCAATGGGAAGAACAATCAATTTAGCTGTCCCAATAAAAACAATGGATCTCCAATATTCCAAGACCATGAAAAGGCATAGATTAACAAGCAATTTCAACTTACAAATATAAAGTCGAGGCGAGGGATCTTCCCACCGCTTCGTGAAGAACTTGTTTATGTACAATAAAAATTAATTTACTATTAATGATGAATGGAGAACAATCTGTCAATGATAATTAAAATTAATCAGACTTTTAATGAATAAACAGCAAAATTATTAGATAACATTTCCAGTTGATAACCTATGATGTAATACATGTTTGCTCAGTACGAGTGCTTGAAGTACTGTCCTATTTATCTCATTGTAAACTAGAAATTTTAATTAAAAAATTAATAACACTGAGAACACTGAAATACTTTGAGACAGAAGCTGTTTGAAAATCATTTACAAATCAGAAGAACTTGAATAAATAAACTGGCAGATATTTCCGAAAATAAATTCCAAATGAATCAAATAAAAAGTATTTCTGAGCTGAAACCAATTAATCAATCCTGGACATTCAAAAAGAACATTTCTGTGGCTTTTGTTAAAATTGCTACTACGGCAAACTCAGCTAGAAGTTAAATTGTGAATTTCAATTTTTTACTGCGAAAATCGGTATTTAAATAATAATAATAACACAACTCATGTGCATGTCTAATCGGTTTGTCGTGGTTGGACTCATTTGATACTATGCGCTTACTGCAGTCCTTTACTAATGACCGAACCAGTATATCATCTTGCTACTCATTGGTGGGGTTTATGTTTCATTTTTGTCCAATTAATGCTCTTCATGTTTATCCAATTGTTTTGTTTTCCAAGATTTAATCGAATTGCAATTAAAAATAATTTGATTTTCAGACAAGACAAAAAATTTTCATATTTATGATTTCTGGTGTAAATGAATATTATTTTAAATTGTATAAGCCGGTGTCATAGGATTCCAGTATCACTCAATTACATTTAATATCTCGCTTTACTAATGAAGTCTCCTAATTTCTGAATTTTGTTTTGAATTTTTGAATTATTTTATTTATCATTATTATTATTAAGATCTCCTTAATCAGACTGGTAGAATAGAATCGTCACGAAGTATAAAATTGTCAAGACAAAGCTACTACTTACAAAATAAATCATAAAATCTCAAAATATAATCTTATTATTATTCCAACTTTTAATTCGATTTATGGCGGCGCTATTCATTACAATCGATCTCTCCTTTAAACCAATCTATATATGCAGAGAAAGACTTTAACACACTGTTCAATGGTAAGAAAATATCGAAAAAGAAATCCTAAAAACGATTGTCATTTTCTAAGTGAATGAAATACTTAAATTGTTTTTGATCTTATAAAATTGGAATAAATTATTTTAATGAGGTGAGCAATAATTCAACGTCAAAAGAAAATATTGATTAAATTGTAGAGAAATTGGTTCAATTCCAATTGATTTGTGTGAAATGAGGAAGACAATTTTTAAATCTAATCTAATCTCAAAATCACAATAAATTTTATCAATTCTTCTTTTATAAATCGATAAATATTTTCTATTAGAAATGTGAGCAGTCATTGAAATAAGTACTTGGCATACCGATTGGAAAATCAGATTATCGACTAATTTATTATCTTATATGGGACAATTTATGCCCAAAATTTAATGGGTCAATAATTTTTCGTCGATTATATCAAGGCCGCCTTTAAGCGTAACAGAAAAATAGAAGAACTTTAGCGGGATGATTTATAATCATTGTTTTACTTTATTGTTTATGAGCAATTTTATGATTGATAATCTGAAATTTTTATTTATTTGTCAATCTTGTTAAATCTTGATTGAAAAATAAATCTTGATCGTAAAATTAAATCGTAGTGAATTAAATTTTAAGTGTTTAATTTCAGCTAAACTCATTACATTATGAATTTTATTTAAAAATAAACTTATATTTATTTTCTTTACAAAGCACACTCTATTATATAAATTCAAATTCCCACACATTTCTTCATGAATCAAAGAGAAATTCAAGTTTTTAATTACAATATTAATATTAATAATTTCAAAAATGAAATGATTTGGCAAATTTTATTTGATATACTTAAACAATTAAATATTTTATTATTTTAGAAATGTTAATTTTAAATAAAAATTAGTGGTAATAATAGATTTACATTTAACAATCGTTTTGAAAATATTCTAAATATTTAAGTTAAAATTATTGTATTTTTAAACTTTCAAATATTGGAAATTTGATTAATTAATTTATTTTTCTAACTTTACAGTTTCGGATTTAGAATTTTCATTTATTTAATAATGCCAATGAGCGGTTTGTAAAAGATTATTAAATTTAAGGAATCGTAACAGTTAGAGTTAAATAATTAATAATAAATAAATTTAGTTCTAAAATTTCTTGACTAAAAGAATAATCAAATCGTTGAATTACATTGACACTGATATTCAAAAAATTAAAATTAAAAAAATCGAAGACTTATATTTTATACTTTATATTTCCGTTTTTTCATAAATACTCATACAAAGCTATTGATATATTCAACTGTTTTTGTGGGAATTGAGGGATAGTGACGTATTTATTGTATTTCTTCTGAAATTCAATGAATTCCGAAACAGCCAAATTCGCCTGGTATGGCGAAAAGATTTTCGAAATTGGACGTCGTAAGTGAAATAAATAATAAAATACAAAGACGAAACAATAGCATCAAAATTATACAACACAATAAATACAAATTGCCAAGAATATTTGGATAGTGTATTCTTAAATCCAAACATATGAAATAAACCGTTTGATATCCTCTCAATCGTCACCAAAAAATAAACCAAATTTAATTTCAATAAAATTTTCAAAAATGAGATTTGTTTTTTAATGTTCCTATTACGAATTTCAAACTCCTTGATAATTTGATACAAAATCACCATGACTGGTAAAATAACTATCCACGGAATAATGGGCTTCAAAAAATTATCTGCTATAATAATATATTTCCAAGCGAATGTTTCGGATTTTGAATCGATGTAAATATTTTTTTGATGATCGCATATTTTAATGATAAATATAAATAATGATGGAAATGTTAGAATACCATCAATTATGAACGATGTAACATATAATGGATAAATATTTTTGCTAAGAATCTTTTGAAGTGGATATCGAACCAATATTACCTGATGAACAGTTCCAAATAAGATCCCATAAATGATGCAATTGCCACCCCAATTAGCTATAAATGTTGTGACGTTATTCAGGTAAGATATAACCTTAGCCAATTCAATAGGTATTCTTAATTCCATTATTTCAATTGTCAGGACCCATATAAGTATTGGTAACGCTGTTAGATGAATAAAATTACCTGCTGCAATATATAGAAATATTTGATAATGATGGGATAAATGTTCCATTTTGTTACACGTTTTAATAATCAGAACATTCAATATCATTCCTGTAAAACAGAATATCATCGTTGTAATGACACACACCATGTTGGCAAATTTTATTTTCACATTTTCATAAAATGGATCGGTACAATTGATGATGGAAATTGGTTCGGTTTCGAAATATTTGGATTTCATTTCATTTATTTTTACTCTTTATAAAATTGATACAAAATTCAATAACCTATTGATTTGATAAATCTATATTGATAAATATATATTATAATAGCTGTACTAATTTCAATCGCTATTATATAGACGTGTCTACATTAAAACATTATAATCAAAAATTATTATTACTATCTCCATTATTAATTAAAATCATTGTCAGTTGCTTTATGCATTTATTTAAGTAATTTCGGATGTGGTTCCTATGGTTGTTGATTGTGTCTTCCTAAAGATTGACACTCACAATAAACTCCGTTTAGATGAGTAAAGAAAAGTTAAATCTTGGCATTAAATAGAAGTTTTTCCTTATTGTTGGTTGTGAAGATTTTTGTGAAAATTTTCAATTTTAGACTGAGTAGAAAATTTTCTTAAAATTTTATTACACGACTTTATTTCCAAGATTATCTCTTGATAGACATTTCTAATATTAAGGAGTCTAAGTAGTCAGTTATGAAATTACTGTTATTTTAATTATAATGCCTTTGAAACCTAAACAGAGTTGATTAGTTTAGAATAATAATTTGGGTGTGTAGGCTTAAGAAAATGCTCATTTATCACTTTAAAAAATTGTATTTTTCTGCAGAAAATTTTTCGTCGATGATAACTAGATTAATTGACATCCCAAATAACCAATAACTGATGAATAGTCAACTAGAAGAACATATCTGGAAATCATATCATTAGAAGAAGGGTATTAAAGATTTATATATATTTTTTAGAAGATTCTCACTTAAAATAACAACTTACATAATATCAATGTTGTGTAGTCCAACCTAACCCATAAAATATGACACACTTTAGGAATAAAATATATTATAGTATAAAATTGTGAATTGAAATTAAATAGAAATAAAAACAAAAAATCTAAAAATTCCGCCCCATAATACAAAACGCAATGATAAGAATCAATAAACAAAAACACAAAAAGTATTTACAAGAAAAAATAAAATTTAATTTTAAATATTTTCACATAAAAATTATTTTAAAAATAAGTTAAACGAAAAATTCGTTTAAACGATCTTAAGGTTATTGGGGAAATAATCAAGGTCAATGAAAATTTTTATTTCAAAAATCTATTTTTAGTAACTACGTCATCACTGAAAATTTAGCAACTGAAGTACCTGAAAACAGCGGGATGTTGCTAAATTTAGACATGACTTCTCAAGAGTTACTAAAATTGGTAACGAAAAAAAACGAGAAATAAAATACACATCGATGACGCACGTGACCTACAAAGTCACGTATTAAGTGCGAACAAATTCAATCATTTTTCACTTTATTTCAAGTGCTCAAGATACTTACTTATTGAATTAATCATCACAAAGCACTAATTTATTACGAAGCTACGATTAATTCCGGAAGAAGTTAATTGAAACATTACGAAACCTTGTTGTCAAGAGAAACAGTGTATCAGAAGGATTTCTAACGAAGAATTAATTTTAAATCAGAAGAATTTTCTTACCAATTATATTTCATTTAGAATCCGAAATGATGAGTAAATTTAGTTTTATTATTATGCGCCAAAGCCATTTCGATAGGTGTGGAATTGTTCGAGAATCTCTAAGATTCTTACTTATTATCTCCCACTTTCTTTTTGTCCTCAGCGGTGGCTCGTCACTTAGTTGGGCACACATGAATCCTTTTACTGAAAGGTCTAGACGTCAACATTGGCTATTTAATTATCATCGACGCTTATAAAGTTAAATTTTATTATTTTGATACAATTTATTTGAAATCGATTTCGCTTTACTTAATTTATTATTGATAATATTTATTATTGATAATACTTATTATTGATAATATTTATTATTGATAATATTTATTATTGATAATATTTTACAGGAATTTTATAACGTATCCGAAAGAAGCAGATTCTGTTTGGAAATAAAATCGCAACCTTCATCATAATCATTATAATTACCAGTTCATAGATATCTTATCGTGTTCTTTAAATACCAAAATTTCGTTTTCATTTGATTTACGATACAAAACCCCAGCAATATATTCAATCAGAACTATGACAAATGCAAGACACATAGACTGAATTAGACACCCACAAAGATCGACTAATCATAACATTAAAAGTTAGAAATCGAAATAAAGGTTTTAGAAAACATCGATATCGAATGAAAATCAATAACAAATAATTTTACGCAATAACGACAGAAGTCATGGCGACAATCGAGAAGTTTATACAAAGAGACAATTTTATATTGGTTGGCAGTTTTTTTATTTATTCTGTCCTTTTTAATCGAACTTTTCAGAATCGTCCAATATTGTAGTCATATTTAATCCAATCATTAATTTAATTTAAAAGCAAAAAATTAACAGAAAATTAAATTTCGAACAATTTTTTGAATACAATTTTATTTATTTTTCCTTTTTTTTCTTTTTCTTAATAAAAACTCTAAAGCAAAAATTAACCAAAGAATAAGACGAATTAATTTCAGTCGCAGTACAATTTTAACTTGAATTGAATATTTGCTACGAATAATATCTTTCATTGTGCTCACGGGGTGTTGAGTCGATACCGGAAATTAAATGAATGCTTTTTAGAACAAAGACAGGATAGTGGAAATGCCGAAAATATGTACGAAAATCATGGAGGTAGCTTTTTTATTTATTTATTTATCGTGTTAAAAATAGAACAAAAAAGTAAAAAAAAAATCTTTTACACGTGTTAAAGTTAGTATTTATTTTAGAATATATTAACCATTGGCATGTTACAATCAATTAGACCTTTCTCAAGGAATTTCTGAATTGACAAACCTAATGTCCGAGAATGGATTTCCAATTTAATATTCAGTGAGTTTTTTAAAGATTTTTCCTTAAAATGCTACAAAGAAGATCTTAATTTAAAGAAATACAATATGCAGTTTAATTGATATTGTCTTTGATGTTCTTCTTAAAATTGCTTCAAAATAATAACATTCTGCTCTTCTTTTTAATTAACTAATTAATTTAATATAATCGATGACTTCTTAATTAAGTATGATGTATCGATTTTCGATTATTTTAAGTAATTAAGAATACTAAAATAATAATAAATATTTAGCTAATCATACAATTTAAGAAGAAATAAAATCTCCAATTACAAAAATATGATAAAATAAATATAGGAGAAATGATTCAAGTAACAGCTGGTTCAAAATAAATTAATTAAGGAGTAAAAAATTTGAA
>JBBMOY011131218.1:0-10471 GCA_037951405.1 Platydemus manokwari
CTTCATTTGGTAAAAAAGCAATTGGACAAAATGATGTAGAAAATCGGAAAGAACTTTTGGTTCACCCTAATATTATATATGATCATTTGATATATCGGTTGTTTCTTTAGATTCTTTGTGAATAGAAATATGTATGGGGTTTTGATACCCCAGCAATAATTAGTTAGATGATTTTTGATTGGTATTTTGAACTCATTTTTCCCAAAAGCTTTTCGATAACACATATTTGTTTCAATCACATATTGATTCGAGATTTTGGTATGTCGGATGATTATTAATATGATGAGAAAGATTAAATTCGAATGAATCAGTAATTTGTTGGGAAAAAACACAACAAAATATAATGAAATTTATTGACAGTAAAATTCCGTGATTTGATTGCTAGAAAGCAAATCGGTATCCCCATCAGATGTCCATCATCAGATCGGCATCGAACAAAAAAACATGAAAACACGACAAAACAAAAGCGATTGAGTGAGAAAATTTTGTTTCGCTCATTTGATCCATTGACGAATTGGCGGCGGAATTGATTTTCAAGATTATGAAAATCGAAACAATATTTTCTGAACGAGACCAAAATAATTAATGATAATGGAAAGAAATTTACAATAAATACTTGAATATAAATAAATTTTGTTTTAATCATTGATTTTAATGTTTTTGTGAGATTCTTGTGCTAACAAATACTACCAAATATTAATGAAACACTAAATGAAAAGCAATGGCTTGACACAAAGCCAATATGTTTTATCACTTAATTGTAATACCGGTTTTGAATTATCTCCTTGTTATAATACAATACCATCATGGTGCATCGCAAAATACTCAAAAATCTTTAGTTTTTACCAACATGTTAAATAATATTCTACCAACACAGTATTCCTCTTCCTAAATACCAATCCCCCCAAACCTCCACTCATTCCTTTTTGCCGAATTTTTAGGCAGTTGGAAACTTGTAATTGAAAACCTCTCCAACATGCCAGTTCTGTTTCCAGCCACATTTTGAAAAAAAAATATTTTAATGATTTTATTTTTATTTTTGACGTGATAACCTTGTTTTAATATTAGTTGTTCATGAAACATTTTTCATTGGATCTTATTTATGGCAAAACAAAAGTGTTTAAAATTATCCTGCATGTTTAGATTTCAGAATAGCAGAGGTTTTCTCAGGGAAATTTTGAAAAGAAACAAGGACTTTTTGATTCAAAATACTGATCTTGTACACAAAAGTGACTGGTGAATTCACGTTCGAAAGCTTAATGCTTCAGATAAATAATTGCCCGTATGGATTAATGGGCTTGAAGAAAGAGATGGCATCATTGGCGATTATATAATAAAAGAAAAGGCACTTCAAATAACTGATTTAAATGGCTTACAAGATTTTAAATCCTCAAATGGATCGTTAAGGAGTTTTACGGAAAGAAATTTGTTGAAGTTAAGAAATCTACACAGTGAATCTGAAACTGCTATTGTTTTACTGGATAAGATGAAGATGTAATTCATAATTCATCACTGGAATTCTCAGTTTTAGCATTACATTTCATAAACCTTTAATTGCAAGCACACAGACCTGTTTGTACTTGTAATCTGAAACTGAGATGTATTTATTGATTATCAGTAAAAAGTTATTTACAGAAAATGTAATATTTTTTATCCAAATAAATTGTATTTCATCCTTAAATGGATTTGTAGTTCGCATTTATCAATCAACATTTCATATATTTTAATATCCAGCCAATAATGTTTGTTTTGAAAAAAAAGATTTAATTTGAGTTCGATTTCCGTTATTAAGTGGTTGTCATTGAAATGAGGGAATTTTAATATTTCATTAAATTGTGAGCTTTTATTCAAAGTTCAGATGATGACATTGAATTATTTATTTGACTTTATAATTTCATACGCTTTCATTTCTTGTACTCAATGGCTTACAGTTGATATTTGTGATTGGATATTGATTGGCTTAGCGAATCAATAGATTTTCAGAAAAATAATTTTAAATATTTTCGTTAATCAAATCTTATAATGTCAATAAATAGTTGAATAAATATTGATTAATTTTATGTAATTAATTAATTAAATATAATTAATTAATTAATCATAATTAATAATTAATTATAATAAGATAGTTAAGAATAGTGGATATGGTTATTTGACTAAAGTTAAAAAAAAGGGGTCATAAAATGAAATTTTAAATTTGTTGAGTGTATTGCAAAAATTTATATAGATTATTTAATTAAATTCTTTAATAACTTTTTGAATTTTTTATTTTAGTTATTTAGAATCAAATAATACATGCACAGGATTTTTAAAATCTCCTAAAAATTAATTATTTGAAAAACGGGTCAAAGTAGGTCAAAATGCAATTAATTGAAAATTAGCGAGGACCCCTTTTTTTAACATTAGAAGCAATTGGAATGATATCTAAAATTTTTATAGTTATTTTATAAAAAAAGTGACTTCGAAATTGAGAAGTGCCAGGAACAAGGTACTTGTGTTTTCTCTCAAAATAAGGATATTAATATCTATTTAAAAGATTGGATACAAACATCCCAAATTTGCTGATGTAATGAAATGAAGATTTGATCGAAATCAAATAAATCTTACAGGTGAAGATACCACAAATATATAAGTTTCGGAATTCAAATACTGACTTGGTTCAAAAATTCAGCCTTGTCCCTTTTCGGCATTTCGAATAAAGTATTTTTGGTGCACGGGGCTCACACAAAAAATTGTTTTAAAAAATATATCATACTTACAAATCTATTAGTAAACTAACAATCAATAAATATTGACAATTTTTATTAAAATAAAACGAACAATTTAAAATTATTTATTGACATACAAAATTTGTAGATTCCTCGCCAATGAAGAAATATCTTGGCGTAGAAACATAATTCTAGGTCTAAATATCGTCATAGAAATCGACGATAAGTGTTTTGAAAGTGCCAAATATAGTAGCGGGCATCGAACGGGCATGGTTTTTGATTGTTAGAGTTGATTTTTGGTTTTTAATCGAAAATTGAATTTCATGTAAATATTTCATTAAAATATGATTATAAATAAATTTTAATAACAAATAACTCGCGAAAAGTCATTATTTTAAAATTAGGTCAAAGGACTCTTTTTCTTAACTTAAACCAAAGTCTCAAATCATTTGCCAATAATAATTGTTTGAAAAATGTAAAATAAATAAGTATTTAATTCAAACGCTAAAAAGTAATTACTAAATAATTGTAAATATGTCACGATAATTATAAAAATCACAAAATTGTGTGAAAAATTCAATGAGTGCTATTTTGAAAAGATATTGATTGTTGTCATGGGGAAATCTCGACAGTATTTTTGATATTAATTTCTTTCTACTGTTTGATTTCAACTACTTAGTCTGATATTTTATAAAACAAAATTTGGTTGAGTTTTCTTTACTTTTTTTGAAACTAGAAATAATAATTTCCTTAGGTTTTAGTGTTTATCTTTCCGAATTATTTATTTTATATTTCAAACGACATTAACCAGGTTGTTTTCAATTTATTTTTTATAATAAATATTTTATAACTTCTTTAATATCCAAAAAAAGAATTTCCAAAACAAACCTGTAAAATTCCGCCGGCTTTAGCAGCGAATGTTGTTTGTACTGCTGCATAATTTTTGTATTTTACATCACTACCATATTCTAATAGTAATTTGACAATGTTCTTTCTCAATTTTGAGCATGCCAACATCAGAACACTTTCTTCTTTTGCGTTGACAACATTTAAATCGAACAATTGCGACTGAATAACTTTCTTGATTATTTCATCATCGTTTTCGGTTAGCATTAGATTGGTCAAGAACGTTTCTCCATTTTTCAAAATCATATTTTTATTTTTACAGTGTTCCAAAATGATGCGATATGCATTTTCAGAATTTGACACTAAAGCTTTCCAAGAAAGATTTAAAAGATATGCCTCATCTTTGATTACGCATTTTGTCAAAATAACTCGAATGAATTCATCTCTTTTTTCCTTCACCATTTTGGTCAATAAATATTTAGCAACATTGGTAGAAAGGAGATTTTCATGATCACAGTACTTAATTAATAAGCTGAAATATCTGAGACAATAGTCAATGAATTTTCTTGGAAGAAATATGGTGAATTAATTACTGGTGATCGTTTATCTCATAAGACAATGACAGGGCAGAATTATTCAAATTATCCGTTTTGATCAGGTCTTTTCCATAAATTACGATAAGTTTCATTACTTCAATTATGGTCTGTATCATAGGAAAATCATGTTAAATATCGTACGTTAATTTTATACCTTCTTTTTCTTCTCATCCATAGGTTTATCTTCGTGTGAATGCGAAAAAATGTTAATAATAGTAATAATAATATAATTAATGAAATTATGAAAATTCCTTTAATTCATTTATTATTGTGAGGTTTATAATTCAAATAAGATTAAGATTAATAATTAGAATCACGAAAGGGTCAGGAAAGATATGAAGGCCAATACGAAGTGATTGTGAGAAATCATAAAAGAAGCAACCGATTACAAAATGGAAAAGGAACAGTAATAACAAGAAATATTGAAAAAATAAAAGATTTTAAAAAATATTTTTAAATGATTATATTTAGAATATTTAATATTTGCTTTATAAAATGTGCTTGCTCAAAACACTACTATAATCTCTCAAATTGTTAAAAATATTTTAAAAATAATTATTTATAAAAATTTAAAAATTTAATTAAAAAAATTAATTTTAAAGAAACGTGGACGTGTTATAAAAATATATTATTTGTGCGGTGAAATTATGACTTTTGAATTAAACATGAAAAACGAAGAAGTTTTAGCAACAAAAACAATAACATAATATTGAAATAAAGGTAGTCATTGATAGCCGGTGTGATAATTATTATATAATCGTTATAATATTTAAGAGTTTATAATTATTGATTAACCAGATGTGTCTTGTTTAAATAAACTGTAGTGTAATAACGTATCATGCTTGATAATAATGACAACATTGTAACCAATATAATAACAAAAATAAAGAAGAAAATCTTCTGATAATTTGTGCTCATTATTTTCCCTAATGTACTCCAGAATATTAGTTAAGCTGTCAGATAAAATATTGGGAAATAGTGTAGATCATGTTTTAATGATTAGATAAATGAATTAATGTAATGAATGATCAGTACTTTAAGAGATGAGATATAATGTTTGTTTGTCACATGATGAAATCAGAATACAGTCTTGAATCATTGATGTAAACTCATAACACTGATCGATTTTATTATCAATGCCATTTATCATGTCTCAACACATTAATGCATTCTTTATTCGATTTGTAAACCATTTTATTATATGCTCTTTGAAAACAAATGAGCCGGGTCATCATGATGGAAAGCAACTAAAATCATTGATAATAAATTTGTAGAAATTCGCCTCACCAACAACTCTTCTATGTTATTATCGATTTGGTAGATATTATTTCAATAAATTAACTTTTTATTGATTGTCTGATTATAATTATAATAATAATTATGATTATGATAATAATATTTTAACAATGATAATTTTTCAATAATAATAATAATATTCGCAAAAATTATGATAAGATTTATAATAATGATGATAATATTAATAACAACAGTTAGCTGTAATTATTTCATAAAATATTCGGTTAAAGTTAAGAAAAAGGGGTTCTAAAATAAAATTTTAAATTTGTTGAGGGTATTGCAAAATTCTATATAGTTTATTTAATTGTATTCTTTGAAAATCATTTTGAATTTTTTATTTAAGTACTTTAGAAGAATTTTAGTTGTATGAAATCAAATATTAAATAGACTACAGCTTAAAAATCTCCACAAATTTGATTATTTGAAAAAATGTAAATAGTATCTCGAATTGCAATTTATTGAAAATCAGCAAGGACCCCTTTTGTCACACTACAAGCAAATTGAGAGATATTCTCAATTTTTACAATTATTTTATAAAAATAACCATTGATATCATTAAATATATTTGTAATTAACTAACTCGATTTATAATTAAAAAAAATTTAAATTTAAAAACTCAAATAATCATATAGAAGTGTTGTGATTAGAATAGGAACTTGGTTTTAAAACTGTGTTTTGTCATATAATACATCCTAAAAAATGAGGTATCAACTGAATTATACGAATAAATCAAACATAACAGTTATATATAAAATTAAGTTATAAAAATATTTCATGCACAAAAATTCATTACAGCGAAAGTAGGTCAAAAGACCCTTTTTCTTAACTTAAACACAAAATTTATTTATAATGAAATTTTATTATATTTTGACTTAAAATTAGAATAATTTTTAGGAGATTTTGAAGTTCTTGTGTATTTAATACTTAATGTCAAACAACTTAAATAAAAAATTCAAAATTCTTTTACAGAATATTATTAAATAAACTATATAGAATTTTGCAATGCACTCAAGAAATTTAAAATTTTATTTTAGGACATCTTCCTTAACTTTATTCAAAATTTTATAAGTTCGAAAGAGACGTTGCGGTGAAATTGATTTACAAGAATTGAGAAATTCAAATTCAGTGTATTTAATATTTTATTTCAAACAACTAGAATGAGTTTAGTAAAAAATTCAAAATTTTTTAAACACTATATTTTTGCAATGCACTCAACAAATTTAAGTTTTAAGACCCCTTTTAAGAACAAAATATTTTGAATAATTATAATAATTATTTTAAAGATTGCTTATAAAATGTAAAAATCTCGTTTCTTTGTTTATAATATTCGAACTTCATATAGTAAAGATAAATGATTAAAATGTGGGGCTTTAATTAATTACTGAGTATTATGTTAATTTGATTTTAAAGAGTAAAATTACAAAGTAAATTTTTGGTTTACCAATAGATGATTTTTTTATCATTAATGTTAGTAATCATTAAGGATTTCCGCTAGAGATAAGAGCTTTTAAAGATTTCTAGATAATTAATTCGTTTATTAACATTGTTGACAATTCAGGTAATTGTAGAAAGTGTAATGCGAATGACGTGCCCTAAAATGATATTCAAATATTTATTGTCGAAACAAATTAATTGTCAGTAATTTGTAGGATGTCATACAGTGAACTCATCTAAGAAAATCTGCATGAAATCATTGAACATATAAAAATACCATTTATTCTACAAAATCCATGGCTTAACGCGTTACTACTGTTTGGCTAGCCAACTCGTTTCATTATTTACTGTTCTCGATTTCTTTAGAACAACTGTCAAAATGTGTCTCTAAACTTTTAAGGAGGACTCGCACAATATGCAGGCCCACCTCATACAAACCATAACACTGTACACTTTTGAATTGATTATAGATAAAACCTTTTGAAGTGGTCACCGAGAGCACTCGAGATTATTAAGTGATTCCTTTCTTTGACTCATTATTGAGAAGTGGTATTCATTAGATGAATTTGAAAAAAGCATTAACAACACACTTCATAATGTTAATGAATGGTCGTGTAAAGAGGGGATTTCTCGAGTTACTAGAAACGGAATTCGTTATTGTATTGATGAAAATTTAAAAGTGACATTTTTACAAAATTGGCCATCCGGAGTTTCACCATGAGAAATGACAAATGAATTTTCCATTGAGCTAATTCTAAGCTTATGCTTATTTCAGAAGTTCTCACACGGAAAGCTATATTCGGAACAGTTAAGATATGGTTATATGGTTCCGTTCCAATACTGATAGAGATCAGAAAAATTATTGAAAAACAGAAAAAGTACGTTTTTTATTTAAAAATGATTAACTTAAGTTAATTTATGATAATAAAGGGTTATTTAAAAGGATATTAGGAAATTTGGACGAATATTTTTTTCATTAAACCACAACGGACACAAGTGAATGGCAAACCTAAAAAATATTATATAAACAATGGTATAACAAATGGATTTTCTCATAACCAGATCTAGCAACAGTTTAAGAAAGCTTTAATAATACCCGATAGAATATCATTTACCGCAGACTTTGGGTGTCAAGAAAAATCCATGAAGCTTGTAGAATTGTGCACAGTATATTAACAGGTAAAACAGTCATAGCACAAGTTTAAGAATAGCCTCATAACAACCAAGTGTAGTATCTTATCTAGTAAAATAATTTGGTGCTAAATTTTGACCTAATTTCGAAAAAAAATAATATGGAAACTAGACTGGATAAAAAATATCATTAATATCATACTTAAATGTTGTGTAGTCAGTAATATAATAATTTAGTAATATAATAATATTAATACTACTAATGATATTAATAGTAATATTAAGTCTTGCTATTTATATCTTATTAAATCTCTTCGACTTAAGCCCATCTATATAATGACCATATAATATAATTATATTTCTATATTGTAATATTGCTCTAAGAACTTATTGATTTGTCCTGTAATTAAATTTGATCTATTTGATTTCATTAGTCTTTCAATATTGACAGATTTCGACTTTACTGAAATCCAAAAGCACCGATTGCCAATACACGAAATACATGAAGAATGGCCATTCTTTTTCTATTGATAAGAAGAGAAGATTTCTTCCCAATTTCTGAGATCATATAGTTATTGATATTGAGAAATCGAAGAGGACATCTCTACACATATTCGAGTAAACTGGTATTTTAGTCTTTTCCGATAAATAGTCCATTGCCAATCCAACGGTCATAAATCACGACAATCCCGCAAACGATATTCTTCTCCCTACTCGTCTGACAGATCGATCCATCAGAATTTATTCGAACTGTCAAAATTCTATATCTGATAATCTCGATTTGTTTTATAAAAACCTGGGGAGAGAGAGATTGGAGAGTAGCATTCTTGAATTAATCGTATTTAAATGTAATACAGGGCGATTTTGCAAAGCGGCAAAGAAATTTCTCAGCATGACAATTTCTGTTTTGTGGGAAACTCGAATCTCATAGACTGATACTAGTCGAATCAGGAGATTGGATTAAATTCGTTATTCAATTACCCTATCTTTCTTTCTCTCTGCTACTGAGAGTTCACTTTTATTATTTCGTCAGGTCGGACGGTGAATATGACAGACAGAGAAGTATTTTTTTCGTTTATCTCTTTTGAAGCGGCCCTGCAAATAATTAATGAGCTAAAACCTGTCACAAAATTCTACGGACTACTTGAGGTGATAAAAAGCATTATTGAGAATATTTCCTGTTTTGTAAATGATACATCATCATCATCATCGTCGTTAGCATCGTCAGCATCATCATCATCATCATCATCATCATCATCATCGTCGTCGATGTCTGCTTTGTATTGAATTATCCGATAACATTGTCTCCAGGATTATTACTGTAGTTATCTATCAATACTCCAGTGCTTCTTTGATCTAATTCGAATGGAAAGCACATTCATGACTCGCAGTTAGCATTGTAATTGGCATTTCTCACGGTCAATTACGATTCTGTGGGGATTTTGTTAGGATTAGAAAAAACTCATTTGTTCTACTCTAATAGCGGTGCTACCAACTTCATCTGCTGCTGTATTGAGATTCTCAGTTTCTTGGCTAACTGGGGAAAATCTGAAACAAACTGAGAGTTGCCGGAGTAATTATTTCGATATATAGAACTATAAATTATTGCTTCGAATTTGAACTGTTATTATGATTTTCATAATAATCGATATTTTATATTCCAATCACAATTGAATGAAGAATTTGAACTGCTTTCATCTTTTTGGATTATCAGCATTTCAGTTACTCTAGGAGAAACTCTTTCATTGTTTCGAACTTTTAAAATTGATGTTTATATCGAAATATTCTTCTTTTTCGTTATTATTATAATCACTATCGTTTATTATTCTTTTAATTATAATCATTATTATTATTAATAATACTATAAATTTTCAATACCATAATTATTAACAGAATTAACATCATTATTAATTTTGTTAGACTAATAATAATAATAATCCACTTCCACTAGTATCCTAACGAATCCCGAACTCCATTTTCGTACCCATGACCATTTTAGCACACTTCTTATTACTTTTCAAATAATGAGATCCTCTGCTGCAATTGATTGTTTCCCTGAAATCCTCAATCAAGTGTAATTGAAATTTCCATTTATTTTTATTCCTGAAATTCGTTCTTGTCCATGTTTTCATTTTCGGTTTCCTTTTAGAAGCACACGAAATACATCAATATAAATTCTTTTATTTATCCCTTGCGCCTACTTTGATTGTAGTATTTTGGTGGCAAAAATATTGAGTTGTTGATTTAACTGACTGAGCTCTTGTGTGAAAACAATGTTTTCAAACTTGCTGCTAAATGATTAAAAACCCTGTCTTAAATAGTGAATATTTAATAGACATTCATATATATATATAAAGCTTTACTCATAAGTCGGGACACCAATTTACCTCTTGATTATTTTAAATATTAGAGATTTATTTTCAAAACTAAATATATATTTGAAATGTACAAAGCAAACACTAC
>JBBMOY011131329.1:0-10470 GCA_037951405.1 Platydemus manokwari
ATGAAATTTGACCGTTACATTTCAATTTAAAATAAGCGGGTTTATCGGTTCATTCAAATAATATTTTCAGGTTAATATTATCATCTTTGACATCATTGTCAAATTTGATGTCAATATCTTCATTACTTGAAAAGTTACGCTTGTCATTATCAAAATAAAAAAAAATGTTTTTTTCGATTTACACAATGTCTGAAGTTGCATTAGATTTGGCTTGCGGAATCCCTGAGATTACCAGAATATATTGAAAACAAGGGCTTATGAATGTTCGAATATTTTCAAATGCTTTCTAGAACTTTTTGACGAAGAACAACATGCAAGACAACCATAAACATCAGAATGTCAAGAAAATAAAAGTTTGCTGATCTAAAATCATCTATTGACAACTAGGTACTTGGCACTGTAGATATTTCATTTGGATCAGTTCAGACTATTTTAAAAGATATTTTCTACCTTAAACGAGTTTGGTTCCTTCTGACTAAGATTCGTGGAAAAAGCGCTTCATGTTAATGTCTGTAAAACAATTATTCCTGACTCATCCGGACGCATCACTTAGATCTATATCTTTAAGCCAAAACAATCGACTAATTGTGCGAATATTTGCCAAAGGTGATTCGAAACCGAAAAAATGTTATGCATTATGAATTCAGTTAACCTCGTTTTACAACTAAAATATTCGTTCGATTTAGCACTGTGTGACTTGCTATTCAATGAAGTGTTGACTCTATTGATGAGATAAAAATCGAATCGATAAAGGTGTTGAAAGCTTTTTCTAAAATCGATTTTAGCAATTGATCCTAGAATTGGAAAAGACTTTGGCGTAAGCATTTTGAGGTGATGGGAAATTATTTTGAAGTCGATGAAACTAATTTGGAAGAATGAATAAATCTTTTTTATTTCATTACAAAATTTCTGGCCATATTTGATGACAGTAGCAACATCATCATATTAAATCGTATTAATTAAATTATTTCTTTTGTTTATTCGCATCGCCAGGAGATGTTAATCGATAAATTACTAACTTAATTCTAATTATGTATCGGAAAGTCATATCATCAATAATTCACAGACTAAACTCATTGCCTCGAAACATGGTCACGAAAAGGATAAAATTGAAATCGGTGCTGGTGGAGCTACTGTCAAATCTAGTCTTGCTCATCCTTACCAAAATAAGCCTCATGGTCATCACCATGGTCATAGTCATGATTTAAGCTCTCTGAAAGCTATTGCTTATACTGTCATAGCAGGTGATGGTCTTCATAATTTCTGTGATGGCATTGCAATTGGGGCTGCTTTTGCAAATGATATCAGAGGAGGTTTTTCAACGGCCATTGCTGTTTTGTGTCATGAATTACCCCATGAACTTGGTAACATTATAATCTCATTTTGTTATTTTAATCAATGATCCCAGGTGATTTTGTTGTTCTTCTCCATGCTGGCATGTCTTTGAGGACTGCTATTTTCTATAATTTAATGTCTAGCATTTTCTGTGCCATCGGGATGATTATTGGTGTCCAGTTGGGAAAATTACCATCGATATCCAGTTGGGTATTTATGCTCACTGCCGGGATGTTTCTTTACATAGCTTTAGTGGATATGGTAAATTGTTTTCCTTTTATTTATAAATTCCACTATTATTATTATTTTTATTTAAATCTATTTCCCGACGAAAATTGCGATAATTTATTTAAAGATTTTATATCTTTTTAATGTTGTTACTGTTATTATTTATTGATTTGTTATGACCAGATTATTTTATCATTATATTTGGATGGATATTTCAAAAGATCTCTTACTGATAGCTGACTACATTTTTACCAATCATCATTTATCAGTCATTACCATGTTATTAATAAGCCATTTTATTGACGATTATTATTTAATTGTAAATATTATCGAAATATGGTCTATTTCCGCAAATGTCATTTTAAAAGATTTGATTATATTTGCTCGCATGGAATAATATATGACTATCATTGTTAGATGGATGTATTATTATGCTATCATTTATATAATGATGTTATTGTTATTACATAAATATTATTATCATCATTATTATTATTATTGTTTTTGTTATTATTGTTATAATCAATATTATTATTATTATTATTATTATCATTATTATTATCATCAATATTATGCTTATTATTTTTGTTTTTATCATTATTATTGTTATTATCGATATTATTATCATTATTATTAATATCATTATTATTATTGTTTTTGTTATTATCAATATTATTATCATTATTATTAATATTATCATTATTATTATCATTTTAATCATTACCATTATTATTATCATTATCATCATTATTATAATTATTATTATTGTTTTTATCATTATTATTGTTATTATTGATATTATTATCAAGATTATCATTATTATTATTACTTAAACTTATTCTTGGTAGTTATTCGATAACCTTCACATTTCTCTAAACAAATATTCGAAAGTGATGCACATCGTAACACAATCGTTCATTTGATACATTAAAATATACATAAGCCATACAAAAACATTTTAACATATAAACTTTGTTTATTTAACTATTAATGTTGCATTTGTTAAGCAAATCATAATAAACTGAAATGTGAGAATTTTTCTTAACGCAAACCGGGTTGTAGTAATTAAGTTGAATACATATGTCTCCATACGAATTTGTTGATTTCTGAGACAGTTTGTTCACAATCCATCATTATTAGAATCTTTAAAATAACATCGTGTGAATGAATGTCGGATGAATTACATGTTCGAATTACATATGTTCTTTGTGAAATGATCTGCTTTTAAATGAATGAAAATACCATGACAACATTTTCGAAAGAACGTACATTATCATTATTTATTTATCCCAAATATATCAAGCGAAATGGCCAAGTATGAGTATTTATTGAATACAAAATATGGCAATTATTGAATTATATTGTGCAGAAGATGATAATAAAGGAAAATAGTGTGTGATCTAACATGTAATAATCTTTAGCGGGTTCTTGTGATAAAATTATTTTGTAATTAGTCTAGTTATCTTATATTCAAATTTAATGCTTTTGATTCGAGAATCAATCGAAATAATATGTAGTCAGCATCTTATATTATTTTTCTATTGGTTTGATTTACCTGAAAACTATTTCCTATCTTCGATACCAATAAATTGACACTTTCAACATTGATCAATTAAATATTTAATCTGAATCATGTCATTATGTGAAAGAAATTATAATTGTTGTTTTTAATTTCCGTTATTGGGGGTTGTTTTATTGAATTTATTTTTAGTTCAAGTGATTATCGCACACATTATCTATTTAAAATTGAATTTGTTTATTTTACTGTTTCTATTGTAAGGATATATATATATATATACTCCGGAATCAAAAAGATTATTTTAATTGAATATAGATTTTAAAATATGGATCCGTTTCTAATTCCTTTTGATTAAAAAGGTAATATAATTGATTTTTTGCACTCAAAGTCCAAAATAACTTCAATTATTAATAACAAAGTTGATATTTTCTTTAGCTATTATTATCAAACTCACAATTACACAAAATAAATTGAAATTTGTTAGTGGCTAACACTTCATCGCTTTTTAGATTATATTCAAAACTCATATTTAAGTATAAAAAAATATATTTTCATATTAAATATTATTTAAACAAATATTCCTTCTTTTTTAAAAATTTCACTCAATACAAAAAAATATTCTTTTAAACTCGTTTTTTAAAATTTATGAATGATTTTTAAAAATAATTTTGAGAGGTTACACAGTAACGGTCTGACCTATATAAATAGTAAATATTTGTTAATTAATTAAAAATATTCTTTGTTTTTAATTTTTAAATTTAATTTAACAAATTAAATTTAAAATAATCCGATTAAAATTTTAATCCTCACAATATCTGTTAACATAAACAATTTAATCTCTCAGATGCTCAAAGGATTCTCCTTCAACACTGCAACATTCTTCAAATCTCTCCAGGACATTCTGGCACACACACACACTTTAATGACTGTAAACCTACTTTTGGGACACCCTGTATATAATAATCAAATAAAAATGTAATTATTTTTGTTCAATATGTTTCAAAGTTCAGTAATATTTATATATTTTCTAATATCAGACAAGGATCCGTTTAAATATGGGGCAATCACAAATTTAATTGTTGAAATTCGGCCCTTGTGTCAAACATTTATAATTTTATTTTTACTCGGAATTAATTTAATCCAATCCTGGAAATATAATTCGTCGCCTTTCAACATAAATATTTAATATTTACTGCAATTGTATTGATTATAACATTTCAGCCTCCTTCATTATATTAATTCACTTTTTCGTTTATTTGCTGTTCCTTTCATGGTTTTGATGAATATTATGTCTAGAAAAAAGAAATTGTGGATTTGATAAAAATTAATTAATTAGCTTGTCATTTTATTACAAGAAAGTCACTGGATAATTTTTCTAGCTTACATTCGCTATTAGTTGTTGTTGTGGTTGTTGTTTTCCTGGCTCCTGATAACTGCTTTAATAATCAGTAATGGGATTTTCAGCAAGAATATTCTTAGTTTTCTCATCAATCATTTATTATGTCTATGAAGTATATTTTTTTAATAGAAAACGAACCAATTTCATGATGCAGTCATTCAGAAATAAAACTATATCTTGAGTTCTTGTTTAAACCCGGGTGTAATAAAAATTACATAATGACATATTAATGTCGATCAGTTATTTCATGGATTTGATTATTTAGCTGGGAGAAGAAAATTGTTATTATTAGCTTGAATTTTTGTGAACAATAAATTTGGTTTTTGGTCTTTTTACGCTTTGAATCTAATGATATTATCATAAGATATCAAATAATACGAAAATATTTGAAATTTCATTGAAAAAAGCAGTATTTATCTATTATTATAATCACCAAATCTTTGTCGATATAGTAAAACAATAATATTACCTGATCGTATTGAGAAAGTTATTTTATTACAGATTCTAGGAAAACAATCGCTAAAAATTGGAAGAAAGTTTTACACTGATTATTCGTTGGTTTTTTAGTGGATTCACGTGAAACAATAGGTATTATGAATTTAGAAATTTACTGATGCACTAGTATGGCTTGATCGTATTTTCAAACATATTACATCAAAAAAGCTTTAAAAACAACGAACTCAATAAATATAATTATTTTGTTTAATATGTTTCTTTGACAAACATGATTTATGTCAGTGGTTTTTAAACAAACGGCTGCACGAACCAATTTTTCGTTTGATTGTCTTAGATCTTTAGAATAGGATAACTAAACCAGACCTAGAAAGTACATTGTTATTCATGACATTGCCAAACATCGGACCTAATACTCAAAAGTATTTTCTACGAGATTCCATCACTAGATGGCCGATACGTAAAAAGAAATAAAATAAAAGTTAAGAATTTCAATATTTTTCAACATATTTACGGGTATTATTTACAAGACATTTTAAGAATAAGATTAGTGGCACGTGGCTACGCGACGAACTGTGTGTTTATAAAGGATTTCATAACCAGAACAAGATCTTGGTAACTGGTAACTGGCTTGCAAAAAAATAAAAGAATAAAATGTTTTAATAGAGATGATTATATAAATAATAATAATTACTCAATGTCAATTATAAATATAGATAAACAAAAACATCAACAAAATAATAAAATGTTTTAATAGAGATGATTATCGACAAATAATTACTCAATATCAATTATAAACGTAGATAAACAAAAACATCAATAAAATAATGAAAATATATTGAGTTACAAGCTGAATATATTGATGTACATAACATCTGATTTTAATCGGATTAAATTATGGAATATTCATGAAGTTTCATGATTAAACCCAGAAATGGGCATAAAAATTTTGCAAACCATAGATAGATCTATTTAAAAAGAAATCAATACAAAAGTGTATTATCAATATTTCAATATTCTCCGTGAAATAAAATTAAAACAATTGTTTAATCAAATCCAACGATAAATTACCTTTGTAATTGTTAGAGTAGTCATAATTGTTATTAACTGGAGAAACCGCTGTCAAATATGAGTCTGAGTATGATATGTCAACATGTTTTGATGGTTGTGATAACTCGCCTATTGTAACATCAGGAATTATTAAATCTCTCTTTTCATTGCCTGAACTATAAAAACGTATTCGAGTTGAATTCTAAAAGAATTAAAAATGGATTAATTGCAATATGAATATAAGTTTATTATTTTTATCAGAGTTTGAAGCCGAAAAATTTAAATTATTAAACGAATTTTCAATATTTAGACTAATCGATATCACAATATATTATTATTGTTCATGTACCAGATTTGTGATAAATGATCAAATCATCTGGCAATTTATTTATGGGGCTATGGCCACCATAGGTGAAAAAAATCACAGTATTTATTGATTATTTTCAAATAATCCTTATTATTATACTTGTGACGATATGAAAAAACGCAAGATAAATAATTGTTTCATTTTATAAAACTTAATTAAAACAAGTGTGCATATGATAATTCATTTCAGCTAAATGTGATGCAATAGCTTTCAAATTGTAATGTCAATTGATAAGATACTTCTGAATTAGGCATTTATAAAAACATTGCTTTATTGGTGTAAATTCTCTGAAAATTACCCTATAAAAAGCGGCATACTGGCTCAAATTCTGACGGTGAGGAATTATAAATCACCATGTTGCAAAATCATTGATAACGAATAGAAATTATATCTATTTTGTTGATTAAGTTTTAGATGCCATAGTAATCTTCTGAAAATCTCCAAGAATCTCATGTCTGTATCATAAACAATCCGAAAAATGCAAATTAAAATTATTCTGAACCATATCCCATGACATATGGTAATTATATTTATTATACACCAACTGAATTAATCAGAAACCCATTATTTGAATGTAGTACACGTTATATATGCGTGTCATTAATGAAAGTAACATTAACCATGTAAGACGCTACTATTTTAAAAAAAATCACGCATTGAAATCGAACTGAAATGTCCCGACATCAATCTATGTTTTTATATAATTTATATAAACAAATTAAGGTAATGTGGAAAACTTGAATTAAATCTCTCTTTCTTTCAAATCTTTGGCATTGCATCGAATACTCTACATATTTATCGACATAAAAATCTCGTCTATCTTTATATATTCTCTACATATTCTCTATACTCCATCCTTCTCTTCCATACATTTCAGTCCCTGATCTCAGAAACGTATCCAGATGCGTGGTCGCCATGTAAGGCGCTACTATTTTATAAGGCATGCGTTGAAAACGAACTAAAAAGTCCCGACACCAAATTATATATTAAAATACAATTATATAAATAAATTAATATTATTTTATATAAAACTTGGATTAAATATTTTCTTCATCAAATTCTCACGAACCATTTAGTCACAAACCGTTTATTGTCTTCATTTGAACGATTGTCAATTACGTGAGATTGGAATTAGAAAAAGGTCAAATTGACAAACTCATGATTGAAATTTTCTAATAATGAACATCTTTCTATCAACGATGGAATTACCAGACTTATCAAATTTGATAAGAATATGGTCAATGGATACGAAATTCCTATGTTTACCACACTTTAGTTCATGATTTCAATTGTGAATTGCCAAACGTTCACCTACAGAAATGAAATTGAAATTTGATAACGAAGGTGGCCTCAAAATAAAGATCCGTCCAATAGACGATGATATTTTCATGAAAGAAATATCGAAATAATTGGCCTTTTAACATTTGAACGAATGGAATATAAACCAAATTGGTTTTTCAGGAATCATGTGTACATTTTGCTCTATGTTATGCCATCGACAATTATACAGAAAAGTCCCAACGTATTAATAATCTCTAAAAATTCCTCTAATTAAAAATAAATTCAAATAATGCGACTTTCTCGTTAATCTTCAGAAATAAAAAATATCCAAATCATAACGTTAAATTTTGGATCTATTTGCATTAACACAATAAAAATTTCCGAAGAAAAATCAAAATTAATAAAAAATATTTTGTGATAAATTAATAATGAATGATTTATAAATCTAAACCAGTGGTCTTCACACTTTGTGTGTTGTGACTCACTTGACGAGTCCAATTTTTTTCGCGACTCCTAATGACTAAAATAAAAATAATAAAGTAAATTTATTAATAAAAAAATTTCATCACCAAAAATTAAAATATATTTAATAATAACAACGATTTTGCATATTCTGGCATAAAACATCAAATCTTGGCTCTATTTTGATGATGGCTGGTCTCAATACCACTTCTAGATCTTTAAAATTCGATCAATATTTTTTCTTAATATAATTCAGTGTTGGTCATGAGTCTGGTGGCCACTAATTTATAAAGCACGCCTTGAAAACGAATCGAAGCCACGACACAAAATTATATTTAACTACAATTATGATCTTGATATTTGTGAAGCCGAAAATTCGTTTTTATAAACCAATGATATATCCCAGAAAATATCCTCCTATCTCTTATAATGATTGTCAAAGTCTAAAATTCTGGAAAAATGTTCGAAACATTTCAGACTAAGCAGAAAGATATTATTTTTCTCGTCGTTCATTGGAAGAAATTGTGTCTCAAATGTCCCAGGGACATTGATAAACATTTCTTTAAATACTTATAATTATTTTTTTCTAAATTAATTTTTATCTCTACTTTTTCTTAATTGTTCTTGTGAGTATTTTCAAATTTAAATTTCAAAGATTTTATAAATTTATATCAAAGCATATTAATTTGTTTTTATAACTGTAGATAAATATAATTTTGCGTTATGATTTTTCATTTGGTTACCAACGCGCTCTTTATGGAACAGTAGCAGCTTGTACAGAAGCCACGCATCTGGATTCGATTCTGAGAAGTTCAATGACTGAAAATTACAGAAGAGAATGTATAGAAAAAATGTAACGAAGATATAGAGAAGTTATAGAAATGATAAAGCGAAGGTAATAAGGAGATATAAAACAGAAAGGAGAAATAGAAATTTACAATTTGACATATTTTAATGGAATTTGAATAGCAGACTAAGAACATAAAGGGGTTTTTATTGAGGATTTATTTTTTTGTAACATTTGTTTTCAATGAGGATGACTCTAAAGTTAGAAAAGGTTATTAATTTTGTTATAAATGTTGATTCACCAAGACTCATTATATCATGTCCCATATAGGTATTAGCGCAGAAAATCTAATTAAGTGCATCGTAATTTCCGGGAAATTATAATTTGTTATTATTCTGATTTATAATTATTTGATATATTGGGCCATCTTATTGTCTAGATATCCAATATATACATTGAAAAGTTCATAAAACAACTCCTTACAACCTGTGCCTAAAATATACATTTATATTTCTAATATTGCTATTTTTAGAAACCTATGTCATACTTCATCAATTTTATAATTCTTTTAAAATCAGATTAAAAAATCACGAAATTTAGTTCAATAATAATTATTATTATGATAATTATATTACGCTTTTAATTCAGCCAATAATTGCGGAATGTTTATTATTTCTGTAAAATAACGTTATTAAACATCCATACGTACGTGCTTGGGTGCATTTGACTGGCCGTTAAAATATTTATTTAATAATTTTTTGTTATTTATATTTATAAAACTATTGGAAAGAGAAAAGGAAACGTGTCCTTATCAGTTACCTAACAATGAATAGTAAACAGATAAAGCTAACGTTATCTGACATTATCCATAATGAGTTTGTCATTCAATATCGCAAATAACTTGTAATATAAGTTGGAGATTAAATCGGAAAAGTTAATTATATTTACGGCAATTGTTTTGTAAAGCAAAAGATCCGTCAATCAAACTGTGTTTATCATTAATTGTATTCATAAAGGAAAACAAATCCTACAAAGTTGTTTTTCAAAATTTAACGAACAAATCATTTCATAATCCAGTATATCAAATCGCACTTATTATTTTGAACATTATTTTTTTTCATTAAAATCGTAATTGGTCTCATTATATTGTTAGACAAAAATTCACTAAATGCAAGAACAATAAATATTTCATTACCCGTTTCTTATTAATATACACGTTTTACTTATTATTTAAGCGTTCCTTAAAAATTAATATCAATTATTGTTCTCTGCATTAAAGAAATTAAAGGAAATTATCGTTACTTGCAAATATGAAGGATGAAAGAAATATTAATAAGCTAGAAAAATGATGGATAAAAATAAACGTGGATCTAATTAATTGAGAAAAGAACTTTGAATCAGTTTAAAGAAATTATTATTTTTGTCAATAAAAAGACATTGTAATTGTATAGTGATAAATCATATTCTTTATTTTCAAGGTTAAATCATTAATTAAGTCCAATATGTTAATTTGAATTAAATTATAATTTAGGACAAAAAATAGTGAATAAGATATTTTAAAATTAACCTTTGAATTAAATGAGTTAATT
>JBBMOY011131440.1:0-16934 GCA_037951405.1 Platydemus manokwari
ATCATTTTAAATTATTATTTTCTTTTTTCTTATTGGATATTGGAATTATTTTTCAAATCCGCCTAGATTAATAATTTCGATTTTATTATTCACTCGTATTATTCATAATTATTTTTCTTTTTCTTCTACAATTAAAATTACAATTCTCGCCCACAACGCCCACATTTTAATTAATTTATTTTTTTATTCATGTTTATAATTATATTATTATTATTATCCCACATGATAATTATTATTATTATTAATATAACATAATTTGATTTTTTTTATAATTTTTTATTCTTTTATATACAATTTATTCTTTTTTTCACAATAAATTCATAAAGTCATAAAATACATGCAAGATCAGAATAAATAAAGTCATAATAACGTCATAAAATACATTTTTCATGCAAAATCAGGATAGTCATAATCATTTGTCATTTTACTCATCGATGTCTACCTTCCATTGTAGACTCTGATAGGAGGAGGTTGATTGAGGTGCTTTGATCTTCTGATATAGGGAAGATATGGAAGATGATCCAGTTGATTCCTTGTTCACTCTGCAACACATGATTATTTATCAGTATAATATTTTTACACACGTTGATAACATTATGTTATCAATCTTAAATATTTAATCTTTGTTTTCTAAAGAGAAAAATGAAAAGCTATAAAGTGATTAGTCCATCATTCGGGAATATTCAACAAGTCAGCCCTGAATTTCAAAGCTACGTCACAGACACGGTTATAATTAGCAACTTCCATGCGTACATGGAACGGAACGAAACCCTCTCTCAGCAATTTAAGGACCAGACCCACCTGCCGAACAATATAAAGTTCCCAGGCAGAAGTCACCGCGCGATCAGGGTGGTATTCGTTGACCACCAGGAAGACAACCCTGTTACCCTAATTATTTAATCATATCAATTATACCACGAGTGCAGAAAATGTGTACCTCCACATCACACTAGCACCTGTATCGATTGTTATCATTAGGTCTGAGAAAGTAATCTTCCTCCCAAGACACCACGCTCTAGTAATCATAAACTGTGGTAAGCAAATTATGAAAGAGAGAATCACATTCTCCTCAGTACCAGTCACCTTGATCCCGGAATCCGGTCGCGAAAGCATTCCAGCAGACAAGAAATATAATCACCTTCATCCAAATCTTACCTATCTTGACACCAGAGAAAATATTCTCAACGGCATTCTTTCATCTGAAAGAATCTGCCTCAATTAGAAATCAGATAATATATTCGCATATTGGCCAACAGAATAGTAGAAACAATTACCAAGTATTTGAAACAATCCTAAAAGAGAATGAGTCAGATGAGGTGTACATATCAAAACCAGAAGAAAAGCCAGAAAAAAACAACTCCACAAATTACCCTGTCCTACCTATGAAAATACCGCCTGTGCTATTACTTGGACAAGAATAATGGCTTATCACCCCCATTCAGTTCACCAAACCCGACACATGGGAACAATTTTTACAGAGCTACGTAAACCTTGTGATGAGACAGGCGAAGACACAAGTAAGCTACGTGTAACCACTTTCAATCAAATGCAAAAAACAATATCTATGTGTATAACAGTATTATCGATGTGATTAAATATCTTTAACATTCATCATATGCTCTAAGCCTGAAAAATGGTATTGTAATCAGCTGCAAATAACGAAGATTAATCTAGCTAAATAAAATAGACTTGAAATAAAAAAATTAGTCGTTTCTCGGGACGAGAATCTTAAGAGGGGACATATTTTGGGAACAGAAATAGCCTAAAATAATAAAATAATCACAAAAATATTTAAAATTTTCTAAATGATCCAGGCCTTCTAAAAAGTAGCAACAAAATAAATATAAATATAATTAACAAATCCTAAAAATAGAAAAATTATTAAATATATAAATAGAACATTAAAATATGAGTTTCTAAAAATAAGATATGAAAAACATCAAACTAGATATAGAACATGATGGGTTGAAAAAGATGAAGATATTAGTATAACAGAAAATACATGCATGATAAAAAACGCTCATTATAAGTTGATTCGAAAATCTACCCTTAATTTATTGATAAGCACAATTTTAGTTGATAGAAAAAAACCGTACAATAGCGGGTTCAGGAAATATTGATTTGATACTAATTGAAACAAAATTGGCATTTCTAAACCATATTCTATGAGAGTATAATTAAGAAATCCACACAGCCGTTATTTTCTTAACTACGTAGAATTATTGATCGGGCATGCATTTAAATATAATCGTCCCAACTGAACAAGAAAAAACAAAAAAACGAAACATGACAGAAACCAAGTTTTCCACAGCGCGACTAAAAGTAAAATTCTCTTAATTTTATCTTAGAAATTTACAATGAATTGTAAAATGAATACTGTTATTATCACTAGTGTCTTGGGCCCGGCCCAACCACTATTTAATTAAACTCTAAATTTAGCTAAATAATTTTGTGCTCTCTTTATAGTTGCCGAACTACTAGGTTCCAAATATCACCAATAAATGTTAGGACCTTGCAGCCCTCCGCACAAGGATCTTAGAATATAACAACAAGAACAATAACAGATAATTAATTGGTTAATAATTAATACTCCTGGTTATTTGAGAACCAATAATTGCTAATTAATTATTATATTTTATTCATTATTATAATCATAAATTATTTCATTTTAGAGCAATTATACATTGTTGCATATATTGTCTTATTTATATCATTTTAATTCACTACCTTCTGGAGTCAGGCTCATAATTAAAATTAAAACTTCTGAAGTTTGGAACGAGTCAAAACCATTTATCACACAAATTCTAAAAGTAAATACCGGAAGGGAACAAATGTGGAAAAAATTATGATGGCATACATGAAAGCAACAGAGAAATAGTAAACATGGATAATATAAATAATCTAATAACGACAAACTCCCATAAAAGTATTCACAGAAAGATTTCTAAACCAAATAGAAATTAAATTTAATGAACTTTAGAATACATGTTAACAAACATCAATACATGATAAATTTATCAGAAGGAGCAATGACTCAAAATATTTGGTATTACATTAAAAATAATACCAAAATGATAAAACATCGAGAACAAATAATCATAAAACCGAATATTTTGGCAAAAAATACGATACGATTTATAATTTTAACTCAAAGAAAACGGTAAAATAAACAAAGAAACCAAGAAAATTAATAGGCTAACTCAAATATCATCAGTCGATAAGGAAAAAAAATAACAATAGTCGTTTTCAATGAGTGCATTATAAAATAACATGACGATTAAAATATATTTTGAAATTATTAAATTATTTAAAAAATTTAATTAAATTATTATTGAATTTGTTCCTTTAAATTTTCCTCACAGTCATTATGGTAATAATTATCTTAAGCTATAAGATATATAACCAATTTTGTAAAAAAAAGATCACCATGGGTGGGTCATAGAGGCATGACAATAACTGAATAGGAAATTGAATATAGACATAATCAGTATGAATGTATATGATAGGATAAATAACTTTTGTACATAAAAAAATTGTAACACTTCATCCAATAAAAATCAGAAAAATTAAATAAAAAATCATTGGCAAAAATAAAAACAACAACCAATCAAAATAACTCTATAAAGTCTCAATCTACAAAAAAAGAGAACGAAAGCTATACATATAAACACCAAAATACTTTTTTACATTATCTGCAAACTGAATAGTGAATCCAAAGAAGTTGTTTTATTGCTGTAAAATTGTATTCATTCAAGCCTTTTAGCATAATGATGAATGACGAAATATAGTTAGTGATTATTCAAAACCATCCAAGGCTATTTTCTAATGCTATTCAATTGTTAATCCGAAAATCTAGAGAAGGCCTTCAAAAGCAGTGTTTGATGAGGCAGTTGACATTCCTAAAAACTTCAAAATAGTCTCTCAAGAGCAGATATCAGCATTCTTTACCACTACAAAAGGCTGATTTATGTTGAAAGAAGCAATCCTTGAAATTTACTTTTCGAATGAAAAAGCAATCTTACCAATATGTAAATTGAGATAATGATATTTTAATTAATGGTGTCAAATATATTATTATGTGGTATTTTCATGTGAAAATGATTATATTGGTTAACAATAATAATCCGTGTAAAATTATATTTTGTCGTAAAAATGGAAAAAGGAAAAGAAATTTCGATAAATATATAATGATTAATAAAATAAATACAATAATTAATAAAAAAAAATAAAGTACAATACGTAAATAAAATGAAATATATTACAAAAATTGCACGAAATATCATTTTGATAAACATAGGGTATATGAAATTATTAAGTGGCCATTCCAGAAAAAATACATGGAATTATCATATGACCATGAAAAGACGGATATAAATAACCAATCGATCCACAACACTACCACCATAAAACTTATTACACAACAGGATATTACTGTTATCTGTAATCTTGGATTTAAATTTGATTAAGGATATCTATCAAGAATATTTTCTCTGACGATTACGAGGATTATTTACAGTATTACGAAGACTTTTATCACTTGAGGAAAAGTATATTTTTGTGGATCAAGGCTAATTGTATTATAATTATAGCGTCATAATAAATATGTCTGTCGAAACTAATTTTTTTAATAAACATCCCTCTGCTTCTTCCGCTTTCGATTTTTTAGCTACTCGCTTTCGCGATGCGCAGAGCATAGTGTCAAATTTTCGTTTTTATATTCCTACGGCTATTGTGTCACCGTTTTGTCTCGTAAATAAAGTTTTATAATATTATAAAGTTCTATAAATAAAGTTTTTATATTAACAATAATAAATATAGGATAGAGATAATCTTTAATATTTATATTTTAAATTTAGAAACGTACCAATTCTATGTCAGTTCATTATTAATTTAAACTGATTATTAAAAAATCAAAGAAGCAAGACTTTAGTCTTAGCAACCTTAAATTCAGCGACAGTTATATTACCAATAACGTAATCTTCATACCTGTTGTTGAAGTCCCCTAAGGCTAAAATTAATCTAAATTAATATAAACAATAAATTGACATTCAAAACTAAAAATAACTGTTGAAAATAAAACAACAGTATTAAAAAATCTTAGTGATCATCCTATCTTACGGAGTCACATATATTTAGAACATGATCATTTGTTGCGCTATATACATAGTACACTCAATAAATATTTTTAAAAAATTACGCTGAGTAAATCGATTTAAATATAAAAAGCTAAAATCAGATTAAAGTAAATTTAAAAAGAGAAGACGAATTATGAAAAAGATAAAAATAGTAATAGGAAAAATGAGATAAATATAGAATAAATAAATATGAAAATAAAATAGAAATTAACAAAAATACGAACAAGGACAATTTGAATAGTGTAAATATACAAGACAAATTTAACAGAAACTCACAAAAAATGAAGACACAATTACTAATTTGCCAAGTGTTCATTTTCTAATAGATATTTCGCGAGTTAAGTAAATCAATAATCCAAGTGTGAATATAAATTGTGACGCGAAAATAGAAAGACTGAAAAATTTATTTTCAGGAAAATTACTTATATTGAAATTTAATTACCATCGATTTCTTACAACAACATATTAATTTAAAAATTGTTCAATGTCTGATCAAAGCAATTTATTTTTTTGTTTTTAATTTTAAATATTAGTGGACCCCGACCCAACTCGAGTAACACTCGAATAACCTACAAATTATCAAATTAATCATTCATTTATTATTCTACCGCAAATCATCGAATCCATCATCAGTTTTCTCTTGCAAATCACCCCGTTTTCTGTTGAAAAATCATCACTTCGAACTACAAATCAAAATCTATCATATTCTGCCCATGGAACAATCTTTATTATACTATGCATATCAATTCATTTAATCAAAACAATCAATGATTTGTGATTAAAAGAGACGAGTAGAATAAATTAAATCACTAAACCACAAATTATTTAATAATATTATGACGTCGAATAATTGTTTAAAAATTATAAATCTATTTGTCTTGGGCTCAGTCCAAACAAATAGCAATTTATTCTTAAAATCCAATCTTGAAATAATTCATCTTGTTTTTAGTAATTACCGGTCAATGAGGCCCATCTATCTGTTAACGGCAAATAGAACTTTTACGGTTCTCTGGCATAAGAGCATCTTAAATTTTACACAAAAACAATACCAGTATCAATAATTAATTTCATTAATTCGAATTTATCCCTGATTATTTATTTATCATTTTGTATTATTTCATATTGTAATTCAATTTATCTTACAATTATATTTTATCGAAATATTTCTATTTAGTTTATTTATAAAAATAAAAATCTGTTAAATTTTGTTTAAAGACCACACCTACTGGAATAAGATTATATTAATAATTTTAATATCAACCAATTATTTAAAATTTCTGGATTGTAACAACTTATCAATTTTTAAAATTTTGAGATCCTTCAGATACCTTAACTAAAGTAATATTATAAAACGCACTAGAACATAACTGAAACAAACAGGGATAATGGAATTTGGACTATTAAATAAGGGTCGACATAAATCAGATGTCATTAATTGTTTCAAACCTCGAAGATATGTAATTGAAAAATTCTTTAAGTTTTAAATCAATTTTGAAGAATAGTAAGCAACTATAAGTTTTGTGGAAATTTTAATATTTTAAACTTTAAATTCTTTAATATCATAGCTAAATTAATTCCAGTTAAATTTATTATGAACGTTTTTATTTCATGCATTAAATAATCAATACTCTTCTCCATGTGTTTTAAAAAATTCTAAAACAACGTACTTAAGTAACGCGTTGCACTTCTTAACAAAGATTTTTCGCTGCTTCATTATCTTTAATATTCATAAATGAAGCATCTAAGAATCAATACCATTGCCTTTTGATTTTGCTCGCAGCTTTACAAGTAGATAAGTAGATATCATTGTATTTTTAAAAATTTTAGCAAATATTGTTGTAATAATTAGTAATTTTATCGACCAAAATCTTTAAATATTCTGTCTAATTATTTCCAATAGTAGTTTGTCATCGGAGGTTTATACATATCTGGTACATTCAATTCAGTTATCTATGTCCTGTAGGTGTTTTATTCAACAAACTCCACATTCAATACTCAACAGACGACAATCAATACATGACGTCCCCCCAATACAAATTCGATCAAAGATCCTGATAACAGTGTCCACAAATTGTCAATAACAACGAATTTCTCCAAAACTTCTCACCTACATCCGAAAAAAGCCAAAAAATCACTGGGAATCTCAAAGATTTGCTGCCCCCGTCACTCGACACTCGTTATAGCTACCGATTTATACCAGGAAGATATAATTATAAAAAGCCCATTACACATTTCAAAGCTGACGTGAGACAAAACACTATTACAACCCAGTGTTTAAAAAATAATGGTATAGTAATTATGAAAAGAATTCCAGCCAATATGATTAGAATAAGTGGTATTTACATCCATAACTTTCAAGTAAAAAATGCAATTACCAACATCCAGCACTTGATTTGTTCATTAAATTCAAGATTTCAAATTCAGAATACAGAATTCTCATGGATTTCATTATTTAACTTATCACCAATAATAAATAATTTATTCAAGAAATTAAACAAAGCAGTATAGAACAGAAATATTTACACTGAATCAATAGTAAAGCTTTTCACGCGAAAAATACATACAATCTGAAAATTATAATTGATCATTAATGTACATATTCAGTACACAGTTCCAACCGATTACATTATTCGTAATTAAACTTCAACCTATTTTATTTATTATTTTTTATAAATTGCTATTTTTTCGAATATATTTTAATTATTTTGTCGTATTTCTATTTGTATATTTGTATATATTTTTATATTTATCTATAACTTTAATGAGCAATTAATTAGTAATTCGTTGGGAAAACTCAGAAATCTATCTACTTGAATCTACATTCACAGCAAGATTAATTTACATATTGTCGGTAATTAATTATTGATAAAAACCCTAATTTCTAAATAAGCCGAATATCGAAAAAAGACGAAGTTTATCGAAGAAATTATTAAAATACTTGGTAACTGGTTTAGTCTTAGCACCATAATCTAATAATCCATCTAAATTCAATGTATGTAAAAATTCATGAATTATGAAAACAATGATTAAATTCATTCCGAGAAATTGTGGCAAATACAAAAAAATTATGGAATCCATCCGATTGAGAAATTTATATTTTATATCAATTTTAAAATGATATATTACCAAAATAAATTATAAGTAATTAAAATCAATAACTATTACTATTTATTTAGATTCCATAGTTTAAACAGTCTTCAAAATGGTAGACAAAGAAAAATTATTGAACTTATTTTTTGGAACATATTTACTATAAAGCCAATAGACAAAAGTGATAATAATCACCAAATTGGTATCAAACGGTAAATTTAACCCAAAGGAAAGGACAAACAAACTACCACACTATAAGCCAATCTTGTACATTAGAAATAACTAAAATTTATTTAACAAAAATATAAATGTCTTGGCGAAGAGGTGGTACAAAGCCTTACATCTTTTTTACAATATATACAAAGTTTTTTTAATCGATAAATTCTGCAAGAGGTTCATCATTCAAATATGAATTCCCTTATTTTTTTAGTATAGCTAGGCTATATGATGATATTTTGCCGAAGTTTGTTGGTTTACAATTATATTCTGAGACAATGTGGAGGTTTCACCTTTTTCAGATCCGTGTTAACCTTGTATGTGGAGGTGTCTCTGAGTAAAGCAAGTACAAAAAACCCATATTAATAAACAGGCTAAAGTTAGATCATTCAATATGGCCATATTACGCTATCTGAACATTAATCTTTGGAATTGCCGTTGTAATAGCCGTAATGATGAAGAAACAATTTAGACAGAAAATTAGTCTTTTAGAACAACACTGTGGTAATGTCAAGCAGTTTGGTACACAGATGGTATTACAATTAGTAGATTATAACCTACGACCTCTCAACCATTGTCTAACTAAGCCAATCCTGAATAAAGTATCATGAGCATTAAGATGATGATAAAATGTGGAATGAATGCAAAATTAATTGTTAGTATGTATGATGTATATTAGTATTTATATGTCTATATAAAGACCCACAAGTGAAATATATATTTAATAACTTGTGTACAGCAAATACAATGAATACCGTTAGGATAATGCAGTTAATCTCAATTCAACAATGGAAGCCAGTTAGGTGAGAAAACCATGTAATGAGAGACATGTAATTACCAAAATAGTCTAAAAGTATTATTGTATTAATTCTCTAAAGCACCTCTCTTCAGACCTTAAGGTACTGCATATAATTAAAATTTATCTTATTATAAAATCAATTATTTCAGCACCGGATCTTACGAACTTTGAAAATCAGCCTTCCTCATTTCATTAAACTGATATTGTCAAATTAATTTCCATTCGTGAACATTTATCGTAAAGTTTAATGGCTAATAATTAAAATGAATATTTTATTCTATATTTGTATTGGTTTTCACTTGTCACGTTTGGCACCTACTCAAACTTAACGAGTTCCTGTTTTCTTATCTGACTCCTTACTGCATAAAAAATTCTCATTGATAATAAAGCACAGTCCTTGTATTTCTATAACAATTTTTATATTATGTAAAGGTTCTCGAATATACAACCACAAATTATGAATTTAATGTTATTAGACGAAGACCGTGACTCTTTACTTCTGTGGACCTACTAACACAAAATTACTGGCTTCATAACAAATTTCTTAGTAGCTGAAACGGTTACTGCTATTACCAAATACCAACATTTCCACAAGCAATACGTTAAATAATACAATAATATATACTTGTGATGAGGAACAAAAGGTCGGATAACATTTTACTCAGATAGTGATGAGAGTAAAACATCACATTCGCGTCACCATCAGTTCATATAGTGCAAGGAAGAATGAGATCGCTGAGGTGGAACCCTTGCAGACAACGTCACAACCCCAAACAACATACCCTAAACAGAGGAGATAGAATTCAAGAAGCCGATGAAACCGATAGAAACCCATATAACCAACCGAAAATGGAAAACATGGGGAAAGAAGAGCTGGGGTGTAGATTTAGGCATTTAGGGGTCAGTGGAAAATTCGTGATATTGCATCAATCTAACTGCTCAATAAACTGCTCTCAAAAATCAACATTCATTCATTCGATCAAAATATACAAATCCAAATATTCTAACAGTTGTGAATATTTGATAGTGATTTTTACATTTTTGTGAATATTTAATTATTTATGAACTCTTGATATTCCTGATATTCATTATTGACTAATTATGATTATTTTATGAAGTTTTTTTGCTATTATGATTATTTGTGAAAAAATTGATTGATTCTGCAAATTATACACAATATATAATACAAATATTATTGTAAAAAATTTGACAATTTAATCAGATAAAATGAGTAAGTATTAAAGAATATTTAATAAATAATTTCAAAGGTTGGTAAATTATATAATAAAATTTTTAATATCAATAAAATTTAATGAATTTTTAAGGTTAAGGAACTTTAAAACATGAATTAGATTCAGAGTAATAAAAATGATAACAATTTGTAAGTGATGGAAAAATCCGAGCTACTAAGTACCGAACTTCAGCAATTATATGAGATGATGGATTTTCATCACAATTCATTTTCACAAATCTAAAGCGGAAAAAACTTAGTGTTTGAATAAGCGAAAAACCGAACTTTAGATAAGCAATAAACTTCGATCGACGACGAATTTGTAACAAATAAAGAAATCATGAAAGGATAATTGAAGAGAAAAAAATGATTGTAACAGATGACATTGTTAACTAATTCAAATTTGGTAAATTTTAAATATTTAAATCTTAATAAAACACCCAAAAGGTTCAGACCTTTTGGTTACACATAATGTTAAACTTTATAATCAAACTATTAAGGATTTATAGTTAAGTTATCACGATCCCGGCGAGATAACCCTACCAATTTGTTTCATCTAAAAGTTTTTTGAATTAAACTGCGCAAATTGCGTTGAATTTTTGTGAATAATAAAATTAAATATTATAACTGTGTTATTATTGTGAATTTTAATAAACTTAAATATAATAAAAACATAACAGAACTCACGCTTGTTGAGTTGTAAGAATAACAAAGCAAAAACCATCACAATCCAACAATTTTATTGTGGCAACTACAATAATTACAAGAGAACACTTAAGGTTACTAAACATAATCTTACTTTTTATTTTAGTTCTGTATGAATGGCAAATTTCTCAATTTGACCACTATTATATATCGATTTCAGCAAGGCCTCATTGTGGAAATTCATAAACCGATGTACAGAAACTCCAGTTACACTTAAATTAATTTCATGAAAATAACTTCAATTGTGAACATATTTCGAGAGAATATTAATTTTTTTAATTTAAGAACTACTATGTTTGTAATATACGTTTATATGATTTCCTGCGTCTCCATCCATGTTAGTCGATGAGTATTAAAATTTATGTTCAAAATATATTTATCTTTATTTTTTCATGTCTTCGATTCGGATAAGTCAAATCCTAGACTCCTAAAATCATGTTTAAAAAAATGTTTATTATTTTTTGAATTAGAAAAGCGACATGAGTCTAAGAATCATAAACTTAGTTTGGAAGTTGAAAGATAAACTAGTAACAGTACCAAAACATTTATTGTTGTACATTATCTAAAATATGTAATATATTTTTATTTTAAATCTTGGTTTCGATTACTTATTTAGTTAGTTAATTGTCTGTATTATAGTATTCTGTAATAAAATTGTCATTTTATTCTGGTAATAGTATTATTACTAATATTAGGTCATTCTTATTCTCATAATAATCCTTGTGTATCGTAGTAAAGTACGTTTTATTATAAACATTATTTTATTAATTAGCAATCGCTAAACTTGGATTATACCTGCCAGCACGAATGCTCATTTTAAAAAAGTCAAATTACAAAGTCTATAGAGGCAGTAATTGATATGAGACATTAGATATAATCGCAGTTGATGCCATTCACACAGTCTTCATAATGTAGCTTAAGCGCAAGGAGAGGAATAAATATGATAATATACATTGTTACAACAGAAGTCTTTGACGCAGGATTTACGAAACTAATAAATCGTCAGAGAATATTCACAAATCATAAAAGCCCGAACATGAGGTAGAAGTTAAATGTTTAAAAATTGCCATTTCTTAAAGTTATGATCCAAAAAAAAGAAAGATTTGTTGGGACCGTATAAGATAACCTAACAGAATTTATGGAAAAGCAAGACAAACCAACCTCAAAACATCAATCTAATTTTCCAACATTTATTTACAAATTTTAACTTTAATTGGTTATGATCTTAACTTTTATACATTTTCATTCTTTAAAAACTCTTTATATTATGTATTTCTCAAAAACTTTCATATCGTGATGAATATAATCAATTGAATAAATGAAGAACATTTAAAATAATCTTATTAAAAAACCAAAACAAAGACAACCAAGAATTCAAATAAAATAAGGTCTAATGACAGGACAAGAAATAATAAATATTAAAATCAAAATTAATTCCCATTGGATAACGAAAAAGGAAATGATTTTTATTTTCCAACATTTATTTTCATTCAGTTAAAAGATTCGCTTTGAATTTACAGAATCAAAATTACAAATATCTAATGAAAAATTAAAACAAGTTTCAAGTAAAGAACAAAGTTCGAATCAAAGTTGGAGTAGCGGAGTCGATCCAGATCGGGCTTATGAAGCATGGATGTGATATAGAACAAGAATTCCAACCATGAGCGGTAATTAAGGTGATGAAGGAGTTGAAGCCTCTCCACTGAATGCGAATAAAAGAAATCGTCAATTACTGTAATCTGGATGCTTTACTTCAAAACGTCCTAAATTATGCAGACTAATGTAGCAGTAGCAATAAAATGGAATAAATCCAGGAATTTTAGCAATTAACTCAAAAATACGCGACAATATACAAAAACTATGAATAGTTTGAGCACGAAATCCGGGGTGACGAGAAAGTTAAAACAAAATAATCAGCATCAGCAAGTCTAAAGCTTGCATCCAATAGAAATGGAAAGTAGTCATGGACTAATCCGACTCCGTCAAAGAACAATTTAATTAAAATCAACAGAACAATACATATCTTGTAACAGTCATTTATTTTTATCTTTTATTTGACCTAACGTTGATAATCAAAATTATTTCTGGACTATTCTTTAATCAGTGTGTAAAATTAGTGTTTATTTTATCAGTCTTTCATTAGTGATTATTATTATATCTTGTTTTATCAATATATTTATTATAATAATTATTTTTGTGATTTTATTTTTATTTTATGAGAAGAATGTTAGAACAAAAACTCAAAGATGTACATTATGTGATAAAATGTCAATTCATGTATAGAGGAAATGTAGATGATGACATAGAAATTTATAAAAAGTTGGAAGACAAATGGTGAGATCATGAACAAGATAATGAATAGATAGTAATTTTATATCAGCAGTGAGTGCTACATAAACAGAACCAAGCAGTAATGATTGCTCATTAATAATGTACTGAAAACACTAAAGTGTTGTCTGTATGAATCAACAAACATTGATTTATATAAAAGACTCAAAATTTATATGTCCTTGTGCTACGGAAAGAACCGGGAGGAACAAATTACATATATATATATATATATATATTACATATATATCAATCCTTGTGATGCCATACCAATTACATTGTGAACATACGAAGACAAACTAAGGTTCAACATGGAAGGTGAAATGAGAATTAACCATAAAAGAAGATATCGATAAATGTTAAGATTCGTAGGAAATTGTCCAGTGTCTTATTAGAAAAATTAAATAAAGTTAAGATTAACAAAGAAAGAAATAAAATAAGATATTCCCGAAATTATATTATACAGTGGATTTTGAAGATTGGCAAATTTCTGGAAAAATTGTGTATGATGATAGTATGATATGAATGTGTTAGTCCTCTATAATAATTGGTTATGCACATCCACAATGTTATGTATGAAGGAATTCGTATTGCGCGAACATTTTTGAAAAATTTTTAAAATCTAATAAGTAAGATGTACTTCCAAAATCGATAACTCTAGATGATAATAACAATAAAATTAAGACATACACGTAAAATTTTTAACTAATATTTTAACCAAAATTTTCAATCACTTTTCCATAACGATAAATAAAAATAGATATTTTAAACCCTAAAAATGGCATTAATAAAATATTTAAATTTAGAAATTTAAAAAATAATAGATAGGTTATTCATAAATATTATACACAATCAAACAAGAAAAAAATTAAACATACAATTACAATATGAACGGCTGCACTAATACTGTAAATAAAATTTATCACACAAATTAATTAAATCACGGAGTCGAACGTCTGATTGAAACTAAGATTATTAAATCATATACATCAATCAAAAATAATCTACAAATCGAACAAATAACTGGTTTATAATTTGTAAATAAATGTTGTTTAGTGGGATATAACAAATATTTCATAAAATTGATCAAGCAAAATGAATAATAGTTAATTGTATTATAAAATAAATTTTGAAAAACTACACATTCTTGTAATCACAATAGTTATTATTTTATAAAAATGATTATTGATAAATTCGAATTAGACACTCTTAAATAAAATATTTATAGCATTCAATAATTCCAGTGTGAAGCGACAGCAGCCATGAAATCAATAATATTGTAGTAAGTAAATATATTTATAAATAAAAAAAAACCTTTTTAATAATTTATAAATTACAATTATTATTAAGTGTAATAAAATGAGATTTCAAAAGCATCATTGCAGATTTGTAAGCATTTAGCAAATATTTGCAAAGGCATTATATAAGCTAAAATATCTGATACTAATTTTAAGCATTTATATTCAAAAAATTATTTATCACATTATCATAATTCAAACAAGATATACAAAAAATATACAAGATCAATAAACTTAGGCAATCAAAGTTTTATGAGAACTAAGAATTACATTTAATTTCATTAAATATGTTAGAAATTTAAAATTTTCTTATCTCACCCACCATTGTTGTCTTTCTCATGTTGAAAGTTAATGATTCCTTATATAAATCGATAAAGTTTATTCTATTGTCGAAATTGTTTTTATAATACATGTATACTACAGTAAATCAATCTGGAGTTTGGTAGATAATACATATTTAAATACTTTTGCACCAATTACAGGAAATCTTGCATATTTGTCTTCAATTCAATTAATTTATTCACTCATACTTCGATTTGTACTATTTTTATTTATAATATATAACAGAAGTGATCAAACTGAATATTTTAGTCTTTATAAGCAATTATTGAATAAGTCAACACAAAACAAACAAAATAAATTTAGCTTATCATTTAAAGTGTATATCTCTTGTAAATTGTATAAAATAATATAATATATAATCCACTTTTCATTAAGAATATATAAAAAATATAGTTCAGAAATTACTTAAGCATTTATAGGGTTTTGTTAATCGTTAAAAATGCAATACTCACAGTTTACCAATTTACTTAACATGATTCTCGATTGATAATCACAACCATATAAATAAATAAAAAGCATAACTCACCCGATAATGTTAATCATTACAAACCTAAATATATGCGCAAATTTGAAATCAAATAGTACAAGTATTTGTTTAAACAAAATTAATATAAATATAATTTTTGGAGAGTGGCAATTTCAAACTAACTCAAATTTTTAGAATAAATTTAATTTTCTATTCGAAAATTTTAAAATTTAATTTTTTCATACATTTTTTAAATTTTTCAAAAAATGAAAAATGATTTCTGATGCATTTATGAACAAATATATTCAAAAATAGGCTAACGTTAGGGAAAGGGATTCTAAAATAAATTTTTTGACTTCAATTAAGAAAAGGGTCCTTTGACTCAATTTCAATGTAATAAATGTTCGTGGGTTATTTGGTATTAAAATTTATTTGTAATCATATTTTAATGAAAATTTTTCATAATATTCAATTCTAGATTAAAAAAGAAAAAACAACTAACAATCCCTATATATTATGGATCATGGTTACACAAACTTACAATTAAGTAAAAGTATTTATATTTAACTTATATTTATTTATTATAGAGTCGATGCGCTTCGGTTGCAGACTAAAAATAATAGGCAATTTTATCTTACTATCTCTCTAGTCTTTAAACAACTCAAATAAAATGTCTTCAATGTTTGTTATTTTATTTGGACCTTTCATAATAGGCCCCATCAATTTTTTACGACAATATTTCGGCTTGCAATTACTTTTCTATGTCAAACTATTTATTCATAGGCGTGGGATAGATTAATTTTGTGCCTTAATAAATAATTTGAAATTATTAGTTTTATTTTAATAAAATATGTCACTATTTGCTGATCATTGGTTTGCTTAACGAGGCCATTTTGCTAATAAACTTTTATGTGAGGCCAGTGCACCACAAATATCTTGTCCAGAATATCGAAGAAATAAGGTCGAATTGTTGAACCAGTCTTGAACCAACTTATTTTGAGATAGAGCACAACTACCTAGTTCTAGGCATCTCTCACGGATTTCAAAGTCACTTTTTTTATAAAAATAACTCCAAAAATCTTATATATTGTTTTATTTATTTCTAATGTTAAAAAAGGGTTCTTGCTAATTTTCAATTAATTGCATTTTGACCTACTTTGACCCGTTTTTCAAATAATTAATTTTCTAAGAATATTCTTAAATATAATAAGATTACTTGAAATAAAAGTGGGGAAATTCACATTAAGTATTAGGTGTATAACCTTAAAATTTCGGTTTTTTTTGAAAAATATTTATTTATTTAAAGTACATTTTGCATAGTAAC
>JBBMOY011131441.1:0-10469 GCA_037951405.1 Platydemus manokwari
AGATCAAATCAAAACGTGATACACAGGTTATACACAAATATCAAGTATAAATGCTGGTGTAAAGATGCCCAACTACCGGTTGGAAGCCAAGTTTTATTTTATTGTTTTATATTGATTTATGGATTTTTTGTTTGATTCGGGAGGCATTTGTGCACGTATTGATTAGTGCGATTTTGTAAACTACGGATGGCAATCTTCGATTCTTTTGGACCACGACAATTATTTAACATAGAATTAATTTATTGAAAATAACATTTGTTTAAAATTATGTCGTAAAATATAGTTTTTCTGTTGAGTTCTGAAAATAGTTTTCAATGAAATGCTAGCAGATAATAATAATAATAAAACAACTATATCAATAATATGATTATAATTCATTATTAGTCATTGTTATTATAAAATAATCGATAACCATTGCTAGTTTTTGAGTTATTCTTAAAGTATCATATAGAATTAAAATGAAATAGAATTCTTAGATGGAAATAACATTGAATCATTAAAAAATGCAGTAAATATTTATAGGCCATCATAATTAAAACGTTCTTTCTGAAAATAACGATAGCATAGCGCAAAAATTATTCTATTTATCTCAAATTTTGAACTAGAAAAACGTAATTATCTTCTTAGTATTTTATAGAAAGTGGTGTACATATGTAATGATGAAGATTTAAAGATTTGTTTCAAAACATAAAATTTCCCATTTGAAAATCAAAATCCGAAATTCTGGTTTTTTGTAGTCCAATTTTTGGTAATCGCAGTCGGTTTTCACAGGCATGAAAATGTTCACTGTGCACTTTTCTTTAGTTTAATCTTCTCGTTCCGCGATCAATTACCAGGCTAAAATCTAAAAAACAGTTATGTAACAATAATAAAACTCATCTCCATGGCGATATTTTCTTACTGATCCAAAATGAAAATGCAAAATAATATTTATTCTACATCCTATAGTCAATTTATATATGGTTTTCTCCATGACGAGATGATCTCAGCAATCAAAATGGATGCGCTCTATCACATCATAAAAATGAATAGAAAGCTGAAGAAGACGATATTGTCTCTCACATACACTTTATAAACAAGAGACAATAATAATAATAATAATAATAATAATAATAATAATAATAGAAATACCTATACTGTATCCCTTTTATGCATGTACAAGTCATAATTTTTGTGTTATGTCATCTCACTGAAGTCGTCAATCGTAATAGAAGTTCAACTTCAAACTGATGTTGAGATTTTAAAATCTATTTGATAATTTTGGACTTAATTTGTTTCTAAAAGTTCTATAAAAGAAAAGTTGTTTTGAAAATTTCCGTAAGCCTCGATGCCTACATGACAATGACACTCACGGTGTCACTTAGAAGAACTGTTGTTTAAAATGGCTTTATAATTTTCAATACTTTTCTTATTTTATAAAATTATTTCTGATATCATTTTGTTTATCTAATAATATATTTTAATTGCAGCTTTACCAGTAAGATCTGATGAAAAAGTCAAATTTAAATTTAATTTATTCTCATTGAATTTAAACAAAACAAGCCATTCGACAAAACTGTATCGCTCTAATTAATAAAGAAAAAACTTCATTATCAAATTCTTTTCAAATTCAAATTGACAAAATTAGAGAACCGTTATTGGTTTCTCATCATCGTTTCCAAAAGAAAAAAACGAAAAAAAACGTCTTTTTTCAAAATTCTTTCAAAGACTGACAGTTGCATCCTATTTTTTGTGAGGTTTTCTTTAATAAATTATTCCAAAAATTTTCTGATGAAAAATTGAAATCGAATTTTATTTTTGACAAACAATACAATTATTTACCGATTTTCATTTTATTTAAAAAATAGGGACGTTTTGAAACCAATGAAATATGCTCGATCAATGATGATTGGTATCGATTTTTTATTTTTGTTTCAAAAGACTGTTCATGGTTTGATTTGGCTGTCATTACAATCACCGTTACCTTTATCGGGATTGTGAGATATTTTAAATAAATAAAATTTTAATTCTAATTTAATTCTACTGTAAAATTCCGAGTATAAGCTGCAGCGCGTATTAGCTGCAGATGACATTTTTATAAAAAAGCATTGAGGTTTTGAGGAGTGTGATGTTGAAAATTGAAATAAATAATCTTATTTTCGATTTGAATTGTTTTTTAGTTGTATAAGCTGCACATCATATTAGCTGCAATTCAAAAATGTTGCCGTTATGTACGTATTAGCTGCAGCTTATACTCGGGATTTTACAGTATTAAATTTTGCTGGTGGTCCATTTATACAAAATATTTGAAAGTTAAATCCAAGGCTAATATGATACGAAATAACATATTCGTTATCGGTTTTTTCGCGTCTAAATTATATTTATAGGCGAGAATGGTCAAACAGTTATATTATTTTTAATTAAACATCAAAAGATTTAATACTGATTTTTTTGTCTGAAATATCGATTTTATCATCTTCAATGATCATTGAACTGAACAAATATATTGAAATTAATAATGAAATTTTATGAATTTTCTATCATTTATCTTGAAATTAATTAGGCAAAAAATAATTCAAATAAAAATGTTTCAATAAAAATCAAATCAATAAATAAGTAAAATTATAATTGAAATAGAAAATTTTTTATTAGATCATCTGTTGATATAAAATATTTATTCTTTTCCAATCACTCACACATTGTAAAAGCATTCTCTAAACAGAGGTTTTATTTTTAATTTCAGTAACCAATTTCGAATTCAATGAATTGCACTTGAAAGCGGATTACTATTGGATAATAAATTTGAATCAATATTGCATTTTACTATTGTCTTATTTGATTTGTTATAGATTAACATTTTTCCTAATATCAATAATAAGATGTAAAAATTCAATATTGTCAACAATAATGTTCGATTTATCGATGAAATATGCGAAATAATGACATAAACATCAGTTCAGTAAGTGATTTTAAAGAAATATTACTTAAATATTGAAAACTTATAAGCTCACTTCTTGGGAAGTGAATTCCGACTCAGATATGCCTTTTTCTAAGGACTGCCAGCTACGACCTGAAACCATACAAGCTAGTAGTCGATGGAGATTTTCTTTACATCCCAAAGCCAATGCTTCTTGAGCTATTCCTTTTTCATTCTTATTAATGATATGCAACCACAAAAGCGAATAATGTGATAAGAAGTCGTCAGTCAGATTCTGATAATAAAGATTATTTTATTAAGTACGAGTTCCACGCAATTAAATCAATTTGATAAGTTCCATTCATATTAATAAATAACGGGTCTTCATAAAAATTATTATTTTATCATGGATGTGTTGACACGAAAATATTTGTCTCATTAATTCGATAAATAAAGGGATAAAAATTGTAACCACGGTAATAATAAAATTAAAAGGAACAAAATATAAAAGCAACTGTGACAATTACTAGAGCCTGTTTATTGCACTAATGAATATCTAACATGTAGTTCACCGATATATCGATTTCGTAATCCTCTTTTTAATTACAAATAGAACAGACGAATAGAATCTAAAATACACCATCATCGATAAATTGGAATCCACAACCATTCACCAACACTCTGCCGTAAGAACCTGATCAATATCATTATTTTCATACCAATATATGGTTCACCACAACATATGATTCGATTTAGTATAAAATCTTTTCGAGAAAACATATATGGGTATTTGTGGACACTGGAAAGAATCGATGAGAGGAGAAAAATATATTATAAACCAGATTAGCATATAGATATCAATCACACCCATGAGTAAACAGAAGGAAGAAACAATAGAAAAGTGATTCAGAATCAATGAATTTTAAAATACGGTGCACCAAAAGAAATACATGTAGATTGTTGTAAATGTTTTGAATAACAAAGAATCAATGAGATTGCTTTTAGAATGGGAACAGATATAATATTTTCCAATCCATATAATCACAATACGAATAGATTAACTGAACGACAATTTAGAACGACAAGAGACTATATAAAGGCGACAGTAAAAGATAGGCAACTCACAAACTAGATTTAATTATTACCAGAAATCGAATACACATTGAATGCTACGGTGCAAAAACGATGGACGTTTGTCCAACAGAAGTTATATTTGGGTGGAAAATAGACAGATCACAATGGTATACAGCAGTAGAATAGATAGAGAAAAAATTAAACGAAACATTGAGGAAAAACAAAAGAGAGAAATGGTGGAAATAACAAAACGCAAATTTAAGATAGGTGACAAAGTACGAAATAAAGACCATACCAAGTGATTGGAAAGAACCATGAAAGAAGTTATCAATTACATGATAAAAACGGTACAGCGATAAGAAGGAATGTGGAGAAAATTAAAATTTTTAAAATGTGAGGGAAATTAAAAAAAAACTAATAATAATTTAAAATAATAATTTTAATATAAAAAATTTAATAATAAGTTTCAAAATAAGAAATAATATTTTGAAATTTTGATAAATTATTTAATATAAAGTAATTATTAAATAATTTAAATATTTTTATCTGCAGCTGATAAGTGAGTAAAATTGATAGCTAAAGCTCTCTAGAAAAAGATTTTTAAAAAGGATTTAAATTTGTTTGTATTAAATAAAGTTAAGAAAATCGTAATAATGACTTCTGTTGTTGAATCCCCGAGTGAAGTAGCTACTACTAACAATAAATAGGTAAATTTCAAAATAAAAATAGGAAAAAACCCCACTCTGTAATCAATCTAAATGCCCCATCACGATAAAGAAAACAGTTCTTCATATTTCACGTTGGATTCAAAAGTCATATTTTTAACGCACAAATAATATATTTCTATATTATATCTTTTTCAAACAAATATTCTACTATTTTCAATATTCTTTAAAATTTAAAATTACAATTTAAAATTTTAATTTCAAATTTAAAAAATATTTTTTTAACATATTATTTTTTAAAATCAATTTGAGAGAGTACAGTAATGGTGTGAGCAATACGATTTTATAAATACAAATAAATATTTTTATGTAATCATTTAAAAATATTTTCAAATTATTTAATCGTAATCTTATTTGAATTATAAACCTCACATAAATTATCGCAACCAGGATTTCATCAAAATTCAATGAGTTCAATTTCACTTGTGATGGTGTTTTGTTCATTTCTTTAATTATTTAGTGTAATCTAACGATTCGAATGTTTAATAGATCCATTTAAGTGTTATTCTTGATGGATATTATAACAAAAAATATTAACAATGAACACCGACAACCTGATACAGTCCATGATCGAGTAAAATAATTTCACACGGCCTCGTCTGATAATGCCATATCATAGAAAGAAAACGACTGATCCAATTTATCGTTTGTTTTTCTGCGGGCCTTATCAAAATATTGCCCGGATGAGGATCACTATGGAAAAATCCCTGGGAAAAGATCATTTCTGAATAAAGTTTACAGAGATTTTGAGAAACCTGTAAAAATACTTCCATTGGATGCGGGGGTAGAATTTCAAATAGAAAAATACTTCTTTTGGTGAAATTTGGTTTGCATGGATATAGTTGAGATCGGTGACCTTGCCACCTTCACAATATTCCATGATGAGCAATTTTTCTGTAGAATAATTCCAAAATATTTTCGGAATCTTGAATAAAATACCAATCAATCAATTTTTTGGAGAATAAAATTAAAAAATCGATTTTTTCCAATATTTTTTATTTAATAAAATGAGTAAAATAATGTTTGGAAGTAAAATTAAACGAAGATTATTTAATTATAAGATGGTTCTAAGAACGAAAGGCTGTTAAAGGATTTGCTATTATGACTACTTGGTGCTTATTGTCAGCTATGTCCTTCAAATTACATCATGGCCTGGTTGTGAAATACTGCCCACTTTAAACATCTGATTTGCCAGAGTTTATTTTATCTCAACATTTCTTAACTACCTCAGAATTTTTATTATAATCAAATCATTACATTTGTAAGGATTATGAGGATTTGCAAATTGAATGGACAACAATCGCCACTGATATTCCAGTATTAAATCAGTTATGTAGTTCTTTGTACTCATAAGTGTCAGCTAAAACCTCGAATCCACCATGGTAATTTTGCTATCATTAACCATTTTTGCGTGGAGACCCACTGTAATTCCATTTTTTGGCCATTATCGTCACACATTCCTTAATTTCTACTCCTACTTTAACATTTCCTTTTAATATTATACTATACATTTATTATAATGCCTCTCTGAATCAGATTCCTAAACAGATCAGTAATAAAAAAGATGAATGTCACAATTCGATCAATATTTCTGGTCGGGTAAATTACTATTTATTGAAATATCGCGTCTCAAATTATTTGTTATAATCAAATATTAAAATATACCTTAACAAATGTTAATTTATTTGCCAGTCTATTCCTAATATTATCTGCATTTTCACCTTCCATTATGAAATTCAATTCTTTTGGTAGATTTTTCCGAGTTTCCTCTGCCAACCATTCCAATTTCATTTGAGGAAATATTTTGCTAACCAATGAAAAAAGTATATCCATACACATTAGATCTGATGACGAGTGATCTTTGACTTCTCTATGTTGTACCTGGTTTAGTAATAAATGAAGCTAAACTATCGATGAGTACTTTGGAATGACAGACGTACTTTTATAGCAACCTCAATATTAGAGTCTCTCAATCTGCCATAATGGACTTGTGCTAACGAAGCTGTACCGAGGGGGATTGGAGATATTTCGGAGAAAATGTCTGAAGGCTGATAAGAATTAATTTAAAATATAGATCCAATAATGGTGAAACATATGGAAAATTAATTCACTTAATTAAAATCACTTTTGGTGTAACCATATAATAACACTCATATATCAGAAATAAGGGCAAGATAGATATTTGTTGAATTCGAATAATTAAATATCTTTGAGAACGATATGCTGATGAAACATCGAAATATAATACCAATGCAGAACATGAGGGCTAATAAAAAAATGTAATAATATGATAATGATTTCGTATTTTTAAGTGAGTCAATATTTCACCTATCTCCAATGATAGTTACAATATTAATCACATAAATTGGGAAAAATAACAAAACAATAAAAAGGACATTAATAATAATCACAACAATATCCAACAGGCACACAATTATAAATAATAATTATATTACCTTACAATAGTATAGTAAAATTAATATCAATATTAAGAAATCAATTAACATACGATTTGATTTCCAATTTTATTTATAATATACGACTCATTTTTAGATTTTTGTAAATTTAATCTTTCCTAAAAATATTAATATCAATAGTGGTATCAGTAATAACAGTATCTATGATTTTGCAAAAAAAAACAGATTTGCACCTTGGAACCCTTGTTTTGGCACTTTAAATATTTCCATGACTACACAACCATGCAGGCATAGCAACTAGCCAATCACAGTAAAGTTAGATGGTAAACGACAATTGGAAAATGGGACATTGCCAGACAACAACGCACACATAGGGATTGACCAATCCCACTTATACAAAAACTAGGAAATATGGAAGCGGCAAAATACAATCAAAATATGATACAAACATAACTCAAAAATTACACACAGACCAGAATCATAAATATCGATGTAAAGATGGCCAACTGCCAATTGGAAGTCAGGTTGTGGTTACGTTTTTGAGTAGTAGGAGTATTAGTTGTGAATCAAGTTTTATTACATTTATGTTATTTTGTGTTATTTTTCAGTAATTATTCAGTTGTTCAGAAGTAGATCCCAACAATGGTCTATCATAAAAAATATACATTTATCGATTTGTTTCAATTATTTTTGGATATTATGAAGATCAATACATTTGGAATTATACATTTCTATTTTATAAAATTAACATTCTACCACAACTTCAATGAAATCAATATATCATCAAATTAAAAACCAGGGAAACTTAACCGAAAAATCTTGCATTTAAAAATGAAACTTATGAAAAGACAGAGGGCTTGTTCAACAACTGAGAACTTTGTTGATGTCAAATTATATGCAAATAAATATAATAACAGAGACTCAAAATATTGTGAATTTGTTTAAATTAATTGATATAAACAAAATATTATTGCTTTTTATATAACGCTATCAGTGAGTAGTAATGATTTTAATGATAAGTAACAAACTAATCAATAAATATGGGGAATTAATTTGATGTCAAGAATTATTAACAAATAAAGGAGATAGGAGTCAAATGGCAAAATCAGAGAATGAAGTATAATTAACACACAGTTCAATGGTTCATATAAAAGGAAATGCCAACTCGATCATTTTGCACAATTTTCCGATAATCAAAGAAGTAGGTGATATTTTCATCAATTACTGACGCTGAAATCAATGCAGAACGCCAACAAATTCAATTGCGAAAACAAATTTCGGTAAAATCTTAAGATATATCAATGAACATATCGACCGCAATATCTGAGTGTTGTGCTGTCATTCTAAATCATTTGACAGAAATTATTAGATATCTGTTGCCAAGTAATCTAGCGTTAATCGCAGATTCAATCCGGGTCTTCAGTTATAATTTTAATATTGTTTTAGAAGAGTGCATTAAGCAATAATGTCGACTGGCGCTGTTGGTAATTTCTATTTATCCATGGAATCATACTTTCGACCATGTCTATGATTAATATTTTAGATTAATATATTTGGACAGAAATCATATTCCGATATCCTCAGTTGGGTCATAAATTATGTTTGTGCGAATTCACAATCCTCTTATTGACAGTAAAGGGGAACACTGGGAAAACGCAGTCCCGTGAATATTTGGATTATATACATTTAGTTTTATTCCTAATTAAATTGCTAATATTAGTCTTCATGCTATACCAGAAACCCCGATGGGAATATACGAGCAAATGAGATATGCATTTATTCATATTGTTTTTATAAAGAAAAAAATAAAATCCTAGCTCTTGGTAATTTTCAAATTATGACGTATTTAATTTTATAAAATAATTTCAATCACGTCCTCACGTTAAAATAAGGTTTCATCACTAATTTTATGAAAATACAATTTGACTTTATTATTAAATAATAAATATTAGAACATTTTAAGCTTTATTTTATTTAATTTTTGATTTCAAACAACTAAAATTCCAAAGTATTAATGATTAATATAAACAAACTATGTATGTTTTTTACAATTTATTGAACAAACGACCCCATTGTACAACAATGGCTGACAAAAACTTTGAAAAATAAGCCTGATAAAACACGATTAGAAATAAGCAGAAATAGATGAAAAATATTCAGCACAATTTTTTTGTATGAATGATATCAAAACCTCCATAATAAATACAACTATTGTAACAATCATGAACTAATTTTCCTAAATCAAACATTTACTCTTAAAATTAATTTTTTTTATAAATTAAAATAATTATAATTATTTTTTTATTTATATATTTATTATTTTTGCTTATTGAGACATAAAATCATGATTATTAAAAATATTTATTAATATTTCTAAAATTCGAACCTCATAACCAATTTCCTCTTTAATTATTTGATAAACATTCCCAAATGATTCGTTTGGAACATCATCATGAAGTATTGATAAAGTGCTCACATATTCTTCAGGAAGCAAATAAGTAAGACTACCTAAATGTTGACCTAGTTTTATAAAACATCCACCATTGGAAATGGATAAACTTAATAATTTTTCTGCTGCACGTTTATGAACCTGAATGACAAAAGTCATGACAAGAACAATAATGCTAAACTTTACATTGGACAATAATATGTCGTAGTTAACATCGTTTTTATCTGTTGTGTAATAAAATATTTTATAATCTTTAGTCATTGAAGTAACCTAAACATAACAAATTACATAATAACATTATAAAGTTTTACCGTGAAGGCTGCTCTACCTAATCTGAATAAAACGTTACCTTTAAAATTGCTTGAATGTTGACAAATTGTGTAAAATGAACCAAGTGTGCAAATTCCCACAACACATACTTTTAGCATTAATATGAAATAATTTTTATTTTAGTAATATTTAAACAAGTACATTTGTTCAATTGCAAAATTAATAAAAGAATTTTAAGTATAATAAACAATACCTCTAAATAATAAGATCTCAAATTAATTTGTATTTATAGTTTAATTTTTTAAAAAATTCATACAAATTAAAGTAAATATTCACTTTTCTTAAATTTGTTAAAAATAATGCATGAACTTTGCTTGTCTTGTGTTATTAATTAAAGTGAACATTAAAAAAATTCTTTTATAGCACAGCTTAATACAATCTTTCAATGATCTAACATTAATAAACTTCAATATAATTGAATAGAAACACTTGATGAAAATTAATATTAATTTCTCAAATAGAAACACTAAAATAGTTAATGATAGTTATATTGAAAAACAAAGAAACCATACTAAATTATAATTCAATATAATTCATCTGACAAATGCAAATACAGAAAAAGGTTAGACAATAATCAC
>JBBMOY011131552.1:0-10469 GCA_037951405.1 Platydemus manokwari
AGGTTTTGCTCGTCAACTATCGGGATTTGTTCGTTGTCAATTTGTAGGTCTATCCTATTGTTTATAATATTGGTATATATCATGGCAGATGAGAAAATTTATATCCTACAGAAATATTTTATAAAAATTTACCAGAGAACTTTTGTGCTTTTGGAATAAGAAAAGTAATGAATGGATATTGAAATATATAAAATTAAAGAGAGAAATATATAAGAAATCCTTTGAGAAATTCTAGTTTTAATATTGGTTTTGGATAAATATTAAATAGGTTTAAAAGTTTGAGTGAAACAGTCGAACAGCAATAAATAATGTGATTATAAAACATGATGGAACAATAATAAAAATAAAGATGTTATACACCAAATCAAAATTCAAGAAAATATGATATTGACAACTAAATTTTGTATTATAACTTTAAAAATAAAATTCTAACATATTCTTCGTCGGCCTAGCTCGATTCGCCACTCACAAAAAATTTATTTTGTAAATTTAAACTTTCTTATAAATCGTATTGTTTCCATTTCTAATTTTAGAGTGAGGAGAAAATTAATTTAATTATTAATTTAGGTTGGAAATACTAAAGAATAAAAACATTTTACACCTTCAGACAAAATACAACACTTATTAGAAACAATTGTCTCGATAGATACAGTTTTCAAATAGATAACTTTCCTCACAAACCATTCCGCCATTGGAAACTATTATAATAGACAACTACAAACAAGATCCCATGAGTCTAAAACCGTTCATTTAATGTTCGAATAGAAAATTTGGGTTTTATGAAATCGATATAAGATGCCCATCATCGATTGAACTTTCTTATTTTGGTAAATCTATCCAATCATTTCCTGTGGTTTGAAATGTTTCTTGGATTTGTAATTAAATAATCCAGATATTTTATTACCTTCAGAGCTTGCCATTATTATAAAATGATGAGAATAATAATTGGTTAACATTTCTCATCAAACAAAATCAAAATTTCCCATCATTAAATTTGACGAAATTATAAATGCCTTGATTTATTTTGAAAAATTATTTGGATAATCGATATGTTATATTTGAATATTTCAAAGTTAAATTCGATTATTATTTTATGAAAATGGTTTTATTTAACGCTTTTATAATATTATAAACAAATGAGTATTAAAAGCTGTAATTAATTCTCAATTTTTTCACTTACAATGTTTCGCTAATGTTTTGCAGTCTTAAATAAATGATTTCATTGAAATACTGGATTATTAATTAAAATTTGCAGACTGATTTGAACTTTAACAAAAACACAATATAAAATTTTTAAATGGAAAATTTTTATTTGTTTTTTCAAAAAAAGAAAATTTTAAAAATGAAAATCTGTCAAATAAACTTGTAAACAGTTAAATAAAGGAAATACATTTAAAATACAAATATCTTTAAGATTTTTAATTTCATGTTTTGAAAAAACAAACCAATTGAATTTTATAAATTTTTTCAATCTGAATTTTGGAGAAGTCACGTTAAATTTTTTAAGAATTTTTGGATCAGAAGTCACAAAGTAATTAATTCCCTTACACTGATAGTGACAATGAATTTCTATATAAGTAAATATCAGCTATTGTAAAGAAAGCTTGAACTCAGTTATTGAGAATGATTTCGTTGAGATTTATTGTGTATATTAATCAACCATTAAATCTGAAAACTGTACCAAATATCACAACTGTGATCTCGATAACTACCTGTAAACCATTTTACAACTCACAATCATAAATCACACAAGATGGGATCAGCACCCGAAAGTCAAAAACAAAATGGAAAGTAATCAAAAAGACTGATCACTAAAAATCACACGAATATAAGTTTAACACGCGAATTATCGACCAAAACTATGGAACTCAGCCTCTTTTATAGACTTATCGGATGTGTCTACTTGTTGTCACAGATTTTTGCTTTCCATTTGCTGAATTTGTTCGTATCATTGGCGGATATTGGAGCTTGCAGCAATCTGTAGGTATGAGCCTGTCAATTCTTAGCTTCTAAATATGGATTAATATTAAAACGAATCCGATTGGCTGACGGCACATGTGCTTATCAAATATGTGTGTGTCGATCTTTTTTTAAGGTTCTTTCCCTGGTTCTTGTAACCATTTTGATTGATCTGTGATCTACCCAACAGATTATACGGTAATTTTTAACATTTATTCTGAATGTATTATTATTATTATTAACATTTATTAATCTGTTTTAAATACGATTCCAATAAGTTATAAATCTTAATTACTAAAAAATAATATTCTATTTATTTCTATGCCTAAAATATAAATCGGATCAATTTGTTGTCATGAAATGAAGCTTGATGAATCAGGTGAAATCCCTACCAATGAAATATTGAATTAATTTTTGCTTGTATAAAACAAACCTCTTACACAACAATTCATGTTAACTCGTAATTTGCGTAAAAAAGCATATTTAGATTTTATTTAAAAAATTTTTCTAATTCATTTTTATCATGTTTTAATAAATTTTCGCAAGGTATTAATTATAGTTTCAATGATAACGGGATTTGAACAACATAACCGAAGTCGAGAAAAGAAATGACATTTGAATAATTCGATAATTTATTGATTTTTTTATTGATAATTTCAAAAAAAGGTTTACCAGTTGACTGGCTTCATAGTAATTTTAATATGTTCTACCAAACATTTCAGTTTACTTATTGATCAAAGCAAAAGTAAACAGAATATTGGGTTTTATTCCCAGGAACTTTTATAATCTATATGTGCTTTATCTACTCAGGATTTAGAAGTTCCTTTTATTGATATTTTTCTACACAACCCTACAGCCCTATTTACAATTAATATAATTTTATTTTAAATGAAAAAATTAAAGTAAAATATGCTATCAAATATTAAACATTACAAAATTAAATAAATTGTTTTAAGTGGGAAGTGGATCGTGACAAAAATCATTAGCCCATTGTTTATGTCGCAATATGAGTAATCTCTAACTATGATCGAAGAAGCGTGATTTAACAAGCAATATAATTATACATATACCAATTCAAAATCAACCCTTTATTGTATTATGGACATAGCAGCAGTCAAAGCTAGGCGATGAATAAAATTGATTGTTATGATGCAAGCTTGGCAAAATTATACCTTTTTGAAACATTTATCATTCGACGTTTGATTTGAAACATTAGTTATAAACATTTTTCTGATGATATAAATTAACATTTTCAGAGTTCCACTTGACAGTGAATTGAAATATTTTTGTGACTTGTAGTTTATTTAAATGTTACACAAATTAATGAGAAATTTGGTTATAAATACAATTCTTTAATGTTAAATCATGTAATAATGGACGTAATAATAGTTTTCAAAGTTGCCGTTCGACAATAACTTGACGAAATATAAAAAATCTCAAAAACTTATTCAATAAACAATCATAAACAATTATCAATCATACTAATAATATCAATAATACTTATAGGAAATTATTCCCTGTTAAGACGAAAACGACCAAGAGATCCACATGTTGCATCTAGTGGGATCTGGATAGTGTGTAAATAGTTATTATTTGTTATCTATAAACAATATAGCTGTTATTTATAAACCATAATAAATATTATCTATAAACAATAATGATTATATATAACTACGATTAAAATAAAATATAGGATAAGAGAAAACGAAAAACAATAATAACAAATGATAAAAAAGATGGAATATAATAAAAACAATGGCACGGTAGAGATCTCAACATTCAACATTCAATGGAATCGATCAAAGATATCAAAACCAAACAATTATAAAAGCATCATATCACGAATTCATAATGTCATCAATTATGCAATAAGTCGATATAATCTGGAAATATTTTATAATTACAGGTAATGGACATCAAGGAAACACAAAAGCCAACTATTATAAGAGGTTTTACAATGCCCTTCAACAATCCATAGTTAAAGGCACAATCAACAGAATAAGGATTAAAGAATATCCTAAAGTGGACTATATCTCTAATAAATTAAAAGTCCACACAGAAATTAATCCACAGGTAACCCACGGTATAACAAAGACAATATTCAGGTTTGATAATGTATGATAACCAACCTTTTAGAAACATACCAAAATTATCAGTGAAAGTTGGAGCCGCGGAGTTCAAAATAAAAGCTCTGTTCTCATTAAAAATCAAATCAAATCATGAATCGTCCAGGAAATGGAGACTAATATCAGAGAGCTGTTTTAATTCTACCAAAAATCCGTGGGACCTATATTATGTATTGTAATTTTTAAATTTTAATTGTTTGTGTTTTTGTTATTGTCAAATAAACTTGTACTTTTTACAGAGTTTAATTTATCGGCTGAAACCCAACAAATTAATCTTAATTTTATAATAATAAATTCATCATTTTACAAATAAATGTGAAATAGTATATTATCATAGTATATTCAAAACGATTAGTTTATTTATTCACAATTGTCCATTTATTTATTTTATCATCAACAGTTTTTTGTTGAAAATATATATTTATAATTTAATAAAATAATTAATTATTCATTTTTATTAATGGTCGATCCTTAATCAAACATTTTATTTTTTTATTATATTGCAAAATTAACTGTTGCATGTTTTGAAATTTAAAAAGTTTTATTCAAGAATTTTAAAATCAAATTAAAACATTGTTTTAATATCGTATTTCCTAGGTCACGCAAATGAATATTACTTTATTTAATCTTTTGAAAAAATTATTTTTGTTATTATGTACATTTATGAGAATATAAATTGTGTTGCATTTCCATTGTTGTTTTGAAAATGTTTTAAAATTTTTCTGCAAATTTTTAAGTTGTTTACTGATTACGTTTAATTGTAAGCAGATTAATTTATACATTTTTAAAGATTATCTCAAACAATGATAGACGATATGATTTTGTATATTCATCCTGTTGAGATGGATATTGATTGATTCTAAGATCAGAAGGTAATTAAAAAAATTCCTTCTGATTGCTCTAAATTAATGAAAATAAATATAAATATGATAACCACATTAATAGAACATCTTCAAACATTTTTGCAACATTTCCTGGATAGAATTATGAAAACTATATAATATGTTGAAATAGAATTAGAATAATTAAATAAATTGTTGGCAAGAATCTCGTAAAGAGAATTACGTTAACGGAATCAAAATTAAAAATGAAGTGCATTTATAATGCCTGTTAAAATATTTCAGAAATTTTGTCGTTTAATAAACTTAACCTAAACTGATTAAAAACACTTGGTTACTTGAATATTAGGCCCAATCACCTTTAATCTTCCAGTGGTACAAGAGGTCTCCTACAGCATAAGAGTCGACCATGAAATCATCCTTACCTGAATAGAGTCCATCACAGTAAACCTCTCATTAATAATTAGACTAAATTTAATCATACTGTGGTTATGTTTTGTTTTCGTGGTTTTTATTATTTTTCCCATAGATTTAATAATCTAAAGTAGCTCTATACTAATTCATGACTTACCACAATTTAGTATTTATTGATGATTATATTTCAATTATAAAATTATAGTTTTTATTGAAATCCGACTCCAGTACGTGTGGGTTTTTTTAGAGAATTAAAATAAATATCAAATATTACAATAAAATATAATTTTCAAATCAAAATCAAATACAATATTGATTAGAGACAATACAATAATTAATAGCAGAAATTATGGCTGATTAATAGCAGCTAATAATCGAGGATTTGATTTAAATAATTAATTTGATTTATTATTGTGTCAGAGGAATTGTTAAGGATGAAACATAATGTATTGAAAACAATATTTGTTTACAAATTGAATTTTCTTTCGTTAGTCGTTTAACACTTAGATGTGCTTCTGAATTTTTTTAAGGCGTTCTAAACTGGTTTGATCAGCTATTTATACTGGGTTTGATTTTCCTTGTTTTCATATCTTATTATTATTTTTCTATTTTAGTATTTTTAGCAATACTATTTTTAGGTTTTATTAATGACGGCTGCCATGTTTTGGTCTTTTAAAATATCTAATCTATTGATAGATTTAATTGAATCGATTTTTAGGTTTTGATCTAATTTTAGATAAATTAGTCATTATTTATGAAAAGTTTTGGAAAAATTGAAAAAAAATTGGCTTTGTAAATAACAGTTATTTAAATTATTTATTCGAATTTTTGATATTTAGTTGTAATTATTGAACTTGATCAATTATAATTGTAGATTGTGTATATCAATTATATTTTATTACTAATATTATTTATTAACCCATAATAATTTATATTAAAAAGAGTTATTTCTCAAAACCACAACTGTTGGAGTCAGATTGTTCATTGATTATTATAGCTGACAAATAAATGTATTCACACTTGGAAATTAAGCTTTCAATAAATCCTAAATCACTACTACTCCCATTACGTGAGCTTCTTTAAATTATTAAATCTATCGTAATCAATATTAAAACCTATTAAAACAACAGTAAATGATAACTCCACTCCTGTTAGGCGGATAACAATGGCTGGGTTGCCATTTAATCTTTTATTTAACAAATTGAAAACCATGCTCATTTTGTTGGTTTTCATCATTTTTACGGATGGCTCCCATAGAACGATAAACAAACTCAGAAACATTAAACAGTACCTTCTCAAGTCATTTAATTTATTAGCTGAGTTTAAATATTTGGAACCAAGCACATATGTAATAAAAATTTCTTTTCAAATTCTTATTATTCATGTAATCAAAACTAATTTACCGAAACATGGCTGATGTTCTAATATTTTGTCTCGAGTAACCATAATCAGATGATAAGAAACGATTTTCGAAGAATTGAATATCCTATTGTACAGGATCTATGAAAATCGTTGAAAATCTGTGGAAGAAAATAATGGGAGCTATTGAAATATTGGTGAGCAGCACCCATCAACAAAATACCAGCAAGCAACAGTATTCTTATCATAACTTCTCATTAACAACAATGTAGCAATTTCCCCAGTAACAACACCACATAACAATATTTCCCCAATATTCAATACTGATGTCAGTATTTTCTGATAAATAGTAGACAACAATAGCAGACACTCAACAATCGGTTCAATATTCCCAAATCCTTGACATCTTATTCAAACAACAAAGCGATGACTTCTCCAACAATTCAAATCCCAGATTAATCCTGTCCATCATCAAAATAACATTTCTAACATTTGACGGATTGACGCATTAGAAGCAATGTTAACGTAGCTATAATGATTGCAACAATGATTTATAAATTAAGGACAGCCGATAATCGCTGTTTTTGTATCGGACAAACTAGCAGCTAATAAACTTTTTATTTAACAGGATTGGTTTTTTAAAAATATAACAAGAAGAATGATCATATGGAATGATTATATGGAATGATTATATGGAATGATTATATGGTAAGGTGGAAACTATATCGGGATGATTGAGAATCACAAAGGCTGTGAAAACTGTTAAAGATTTATCGATAGTGCTAAAATCTGTAACTGAAATGCATCGATATTATCTATGCATTTTATATTTTTTAGATTATATTACAGTGGCATCAGTAACAGAAGTAATGAGATAATATCTCTTAACTTTCAAATCAAACGTTATCGAACAATGAATACATTTTAAAGCCATTTTTCGTTATTAAATGAATCGACAAAGAAAATATCAAATTGACTCTTAGAGTGATCTACGAAACATATTTGAAAAGGATGATATGGCTTATGAGATCTAATTTACGGAAAAAGAACCATCACTGAAAGAACAATGGCATTTATTAATTTTGAGAGTAAACAAAATAAGGATGATGATAAAAATCGAATAATTATGGATAATTTTTCGAAACCATCAAAAATTGAAACACATCATTGGAATGTTTTATCGACAATTCGATAAACACTAAAAATGAACAGATTTCCTCATTTATTAACAAATTCAATGCCACGTGGCCAACGCGAATGAGCGGTTTAACTGTGAAGGTACGTATTATGTCTAAAATTGTATTTATTCGTTTTTTTTGTAATTTCTAGATAAATGATGATAACTAGATAGAAGGATGTTGTGAGCCTTTTCGGGGTAAGAAATGCTCGGGGTTTTTAATTGAAATAGCAGCGTTTGAAGCAAATCATGTATTTCGAAATTCTCAAGGATCCTCGAGAAATGGGAAACTTTGGTATGAAGAACATCACATTATATTATACATTTATTTATAACATGACAGAATAACACAAAGCCCTTGCATGAAAAAATTCGTTTAAAATTATTGTGTTTGTATACGGCTACAACAACAATTATTTTTGATAAAAATATATCGATGTCTGTAGCAGTGCATTGAGCTAATAGATCTTTATAATTTATTGACCGAAAAGCTGACTCATCATTTTCATCACACACAATCATGGTATTGATTGAACCATTAATAATTCCTACAACTAGTTCACCGAAAGACCGGTAATATACGATTTCAAATCCATAATTAAATAATCGGTGAATTGACACCCACTCTGTCACTTACTACATAGCAGTGAGAATCTGTTAAATGCATTTTTGGATCGATATCAGCATTTCCCTCACAAACATTATCAAATATATTTGTTAAATTCAAACACAAAATATTCGATAAACCTTCTGAATTTATGCTCTCTATTTTATTAAAAAAACACATCACTTCAAATTCTATTGAAAAGAAGGCTTTCAAAGATATTCGAGAGATGAATTTCTAAATCATTAACAATTTGGCATCCGATATCCATTATTCCAAATCGATCGATTCATAGACGTGATAAATGATCACAATAAAATCGATATCAATTATGGATTACTTATATCATATTCAATATAATTTTACTTTTTTGAATAAAATGTCTTTGGACTTTTATAAATGCGTTAAATTCCAATCATCCATTATAACCCATCCATCAATTCTGAAAATCAGATATTACTTGGTCAGATTTGGCAGAATTGTTTCGTAATTATTGAGCATCTACTAAAAGTTCTCATAAAAAATGAAAGCAACAGACAATTTATCAAATTGTAGAATCGGTGTGTCCCATTGAGATATTCGATCATGAATATTGATATTGCAGTGGAATCATGACATTTTGAAAAGGAGAAAAATCCCAAGATCAAAATGAGCCCATTCCAATAACTGGGCTAATGGATCCATGACAGAATGGTAATCAGTTCTGTAACAGCAGTATTGAAAATCGAATGGTAATTCCTGTCAGGATTCCACTGTTAATTCTTGATTTTCCATCAAATTTTCTCATCTGTGAAATTGATCCAGTCAACCATGGCATCAATTAGATAAGTGAGAAACAAAACACCACTGATGTGACAAAATGTCAAGAGTCCTCGTTCGGATGTATTTGACAACCATATTAAAATGAATTTGAATAAAGTATTTAGAAAAATTACGATCGATTGGAAAGAGGTCATATCAAGTTGATTTTATCGATTTTTTCATCCGATATTATTCGATCAATAATTAATGCGATACGGATAATGTTTCGTCGATTCAGAATCTTTCAACTGTTCAACTTATCGAATCTTTGAAAATCCTTAACAAACAAAGATTTGGCTTTATTATTCCCGTTGTTTGGTTTGCAAGTAACTTTTTATTATCGATTTAAAAATTATTTATTTCTACTACTTTCATCATTTGATCCAAAACAATATCTCAGTTTAATATTAGTTTAAGAAGTAAATTGACAGAAATGATATTTTGCCATATCTCCAATATCATCAAACGTTCAATAAAAGGAATGATTACAAATTATCATCTATCAAACGATATATGCCAGGCCGTCGGGGAATAGAAATTGTAAGCGAATGGAAATTATGCGTTATTAATATCAAAAATTATTGCTATGAAATTGCCATTGAAATAGTGCAACAAATACTGGTTATTGGTGCCCTAAAATCGATTTCTATGCCATTTGGGCATTCATTAAAACATCGACATTACAGCATCCATCAATCCATCAGCAGTTTTCTCGTTTTATTCAAATGCAATTATCACGCTTATTAAACCCACCGATTCCGCTCAATCGATCATCAAACCTCATTGATCGAGTATTGAACAAGAACAAAGGCGTAATTACAAAGGCTCCTAGAAAAAATCTAGTAATTAAAAGACCTAGAGTAACTTACACAAAAATTAGAGCACAAAAATCGCCTTTATATTTATCAATTAGGTTAGATTTCGTGTCGAATTAATTCTACCATCAAAGAAATGTGATCCGCTCAACCATTATCGATCATGAGAGATAATACAGTTTAATAAATGAAATGAAGTTTTACAATGTCACTATGGGATAAGGATGGAAGTCTTGGAAATTATTCCTATATTTTCAAAGTCAATTTTGTAATTATTATTTCTGTACTAGGATAGTTAGCAATATAAATTAAAACAAAGAAATATTATTCAATGAAATAATTCGATATTTGAGTAATGAATGATATGCTCAGAGA
>JBBMOY011131663.1:0-10464 GCA_037951405.1 Platydemus manokwari
GTCACATCATTGAACGGTACTTATGAGCGTCAATGTCATCATTATTATCTTTTTGCATAATTATCACAACATTTGATTATAAAGATTTTCATTCATAAAGTGTTACAGATCATCAGCACTGTAGTAATAATGACAATGCAATCTCAAAAAGCTTACTCACTTAAGCGGGTTTGAATATTTAATCTGATCGTAATATTTGTACTACCATTACAACTCTCATTGCCTTCGTACAGATAATCAAGTGCGAAGCGAAGAAACATCACAACATGTTATATTACACCTTAGGTCTTTATATCACCAAACCACGAGAGACTGATTATGACAATAGTTCTGCCTATCAACCATAAGGTTCGATCACACAGTAAAAAGAATAAAGCATATAAAGCCTGAACGTGTCAAACGCTTCGAGTAAATTTATTTACCGATTAATTGATTGCATCTCACACTGACCACGTGAGTGTGAAATGAATCGAGTATTTCAAATGGTAATACAAAATAATTGCCATGTTTTGATTATGACGATAATTCATTTTAAACATTTTTTACATTAATTGTATTATTAAGAGTTAATAAATACTTGATATGAGATGCTTTATCTTATTGTATAATATAATACACGGTATAGAACCTGTGATATGAAATAACACTTACAGTGATCAGAACAATAATCAATACACAGCGGGATCCACACCCGAAAGTTAGACAGTGACAAAGATAACAACCATAAAGACTATTTGCTAGAAATTCACCTAAAAGTCACGATAAAATTTATATTCTTGTCAACATGGTCTGTCAAAGTTATTTCAAAAAATATAAAACGGATTACTGTGCATATTTTTTTTCAGAAGAACAAAAGCCATTCTTTAAAATTTATTTTATAATTTGCTTTAAATATAATTTTAGAACATAAAAAATAATATTAGACTTGTGTTTCTTTGGGGAATTTTTTTGGTTCATTTTTTTCTTCTAAAATAAACCCAACATTAATAAGGAAAGGGGAAACAATTTGCGAATGGCCTGGTCTATCTCCTCTGTCCATAATCAAAGATTGCCATTGATTTTTATGAGATAGCTTGTCTTGCACTTTGATTCGTGAAGAAGAATTGCAAACACTAGATCGTCGACGGATAATATCATTTAATTTATTACTGAAAACTGATTCAAGAAATTCTATTTTTGGTGATTCTGGTGATCTTTCCTTTAAAGACGTTGGCTCACCCTGTCTAACTAATTTACTTCTATTCCTCATAAGTTTTATTATTGTCAATTGAAGGTTTTCGTCATTCTCCTTTTGAGGTTTCCCAGTTTCATTTGGCCACAAAGATTTAGGAATATCAGATAAATGTTTGTCTGCGACATCTTTATTTAAACCAGCATAGTGTAATGCCAAAGATATTTGTTCGTATCTCTTAATAATTTTAAAAGTGTTATTATCATATGGATCATTAACAAGCCACGGTCGTACATAGGAATTGTCGAAATTCGAAATCCATATTCGAAATCTGTTTCTTCCTCTTTGATTTATCAAAACCTCCAATCCAGATAAGAGATTATCAATAATGTTAGCGTTTAATTCATTATAAACACTCAATAGTTCGTGCTTCTCCGATCTTACACTGAGTAATTTCGCTAATGGTTTCATCGTTGTTCCCATGACAGAAACAGTGAATATTATAATCACTAAAGTCGTAGTATTGAACAAAGACTTAACCGTTGAACCGCTTATAGGACCATTGTTGCCTAATATTTCTGGATGTATTAAAATCACTAATGAGAATGCTACAGCACCTCTTAGACCTCCGTATGTAGCAACAAACAATTCTGTCCAGGAAATCTTTCGTTGATCCACAGAGACGTAATTAATGCAAAATCTGAGAACTAAAATAACCAAAAACCGTGCTATTATACACAATAAAATTGAGGATATTTGAAAACCAACATTCCAGATTTGATCTACTAAAAACACCTCTAAACCAAGAAAGACAAATATAATGGCTTCACTGGCACTAGCCATAAGCTCAGTAGCAATTTTCAAAGTCATTTGACAATCTTTAGTAATATTTTTAAATCCATATGCTGCTTGTATTATCCCGCAACCGATAATACTAATGATTCCAGACCATTTTAATGTATATGCTAGAATGTAAGCCAAATAAGCACTTGAAATAATAATAATACAATGTATTTCATTGCTTGATTGAAATCTGGTCACAAGCGAAGATAACATTCCAATAATTATTCCAATCAAGAGACCACCGAAACTCACTGTAAAAAATGATATAAATCCTAAAAATATATTTAAGGCATTTATTCCTGTAGATCCTAAAACTATAAATTGTTTTATTATCTCGTACAATACAATAGTCACAGCATCGTTGAGTAATGATTCACCGAAAATCATATAATAAAGTTCTTTATCGACGCCAAGGTCTTTAAAAATGGCCAATACCGCAACCGGGTCTACAGCAACTATCAAAGAACTGAATAAAAGAATGGCCATCAAATTAGAGTTCGTTGGTCTCAATTCACCCATAATTCCGGAAACTTCCAATCCATACAAAGCAAATGCAATGATAAGAAAACTAAATACAGTTCCTAAAACAGCGAAAATTATCACGATTCCCAGTATTTCACCGAATGTTCGATTATACATGTGGTATGCTGAATCGAGAACAATTGGCGGGAGTAATATCAAGAAAAACAATTGCGGCGTGAATTCTGTGAGTTTGGATTGGAATGAAAAATATTTAATGATCACTCCACTGGCTATGCCGATTAATATCAATAAAAATGATTCCGGAAAATAAGATGAAATAAAATGAAATCTATGATAACATAACTTTCCAAAACTTACTAGAAAAATAAATATCGTGAAAAATAAATAACCCTTCGTTTGACCGCTATCCCAACCAACGATTTCTATGTGTTCTGTTTCATTATGTATCGAGCAACTACTTGTTTGAAAACATAGCAAAAATATAAAAATTACGAAATCCACGAAGTTCAATTTCAAATAAAAAGTCATTTGGAGTTTGAAAAAAAATAAACTTTAACCATTTGATGGTAATTTCATAAATTTATATTGCAAAGTAGTTTGACCCAGTCATCATGTTTTCGATGATTTATATTGATTTATATATTTGTATATTTAGAATTATTGTCGTAATTTTACCTTACAATTCAGACTAAATATTTAATGAAAGTTAAAAATCTTATTAAAATTATTTAAAAACATTGAAACATTCAATTGCAAGGATAATTGCCAAATTCTTTCAAACTTTGACCAAGTTTAATTTAAAAAATTTAATTTTAATTCTACTCTAATTCAACTGAAATTACATTTAGTTTATTTACGAGCTCTATTTGCCAACGCTGTTTTACCAAAGAAACATAAAAATCAACTGACCAATTTTAGTGCAAAAACCAAGGTCTGTTCAAAAGTGAGTTAATATTTATCAAGTTCTCATAATTTTCATGAAGAATATCATCAGAATTTCTTAAATCAAAGGATTACGGGTCTGTTTAATAAAAGTATTTGGTAAAAATATTGGCAAAAATAACTTGTTTCTACGTAAGTAACATCCATTAATTCTTATGAAATTTTAATTAAATGAATAAAGTATTTCTGGTATTATTTTGAAAATAATTTAATCAGAATACGTGTAAACACTTGAAAATTATTTCGCAATATAGATTTGTATAGAATGTAGTAATTCAAAGTTCAAATTTACGATGACTACAGTTTAAATTGTAATCTTAAAGTTTTGATTTACGTTTCAAGTACATACACTATTACTAAACGACTCATCATTTTGAGATAAAATTTTAAATTGATCGGGGATATTTATTGTATAAAAATTAATTTCATCACACGATTCATTTGTTTAATAATAAATATACTGTTTCTTATTTTACCTTGTAGAGAATTTGATAGAATTCGCATATTGGGATGAATTAACATGCACCCAATAGTGATTTTTATTGTTAGCGTTTTGTAATACAAATTAAATAACCGACCATGGGATATATTTTCTTTACATGATACGAGATTTTTAACACAATAATGCAACCCAATATATCTAAATATTCTTGAGAAAATTGTGATTTTTATCATTGTAAAACATTTAGATAAAATGTGGTAAATACTTAGATTATTTATTATATTTTTGGTTGAGTAATTCTTGTGCATAATTATTGTTAGATTCTAGTCTATGAGAGTATGTACGCTTTTGTAAATTAGTCTTAGGTAACCAGAAACATTTTTCAAACGATTTTAGGACTATAAAAGGTCAAAAGTTTAATTGAATTAACAATAATAAATTCACTCAGTAATGGTGCCCAAATAAAAAAGAAATATTTTCCTTAAACGCGATATTTTTCTAACGAATCAAAATATAAATGTTTTCAAATTGCCACTTACAAAAGATTTATTCACAATAAATATATAAATTATCAAGAAAATACCAACTGATTTCTTACAATAATGATCGATAAATTCAATAAATATTTTGTTAACAGATCATTTTAATTCCACACGTAATTTGACGCGTATGAGAGTACAAATTCTGCTAGTCAAAATTTATTGCAGAATGTTTGTATATTGATATATGCGATACATATGTGAAATACATCTCTAATTCCAATCAAATTAAAACTTTGGTGTTAGACAAATCAAATAACAAGTGAAATAATAAATGGTTAATATGATCAATATAATGTCCATTGTGATATAAAACATGCGAAGTAACCATAGAAACCATGCAAATAATCATCAAAGGGTCGACACACCCAGATTCGATAATCGCCCTTGCCAATAGCCAGATCAATCCACTTATAGAACTCGATAATCAATTTACGCACATTAAAAACAGACAACAAACATAAAGATATTCGGAACTAGAGAAGTAAGTTTGCTAATAAACTAACGTGCGAATGAATAGTAAAGCCTTGAGACATCAAGTAAACACATATGATAAGCCTATAAAAAGAGTTGGAACTCATGAACATCCACAAATCTTTCTTAGTCAGTAGCTGTTATCCGTCATTAATTTTATGTTACTTACTAGCAACTAGTCTTTATGGTTACTATCTTTGTCATTGTATATCTTTCGGTTGTTGAATGGCTGTGTATTGATTAATGATTTAACCATCGTTAGTAATTCCAGATCATGATTACTTGGCGATTTAATCTTTTGTATAATATTGAAATTCCTAATTATAAGTAACAATATGTTGCACTAAATAAATAGAAAATTTTAACATTTAAAAATAAATTTATATGCAATTTATATATAATTGTGCAGAACCTTATACTTCAAGATAGTGTCTGTTTTTTATATTGTTGGATTCTCAATAATTAGTTAAGCTTAGATTCCAAAAATAGAAGGCTAATATTATATTTTACTTGTGTACTATTATATAAACCTACACGTAATTATCATTTACAAGTTATCAAACAAAAAATTGGCTTCCAATTTTAGGTTGGTCATCTTTACATTGATATTTATATTCGCGATCTATGTGTAATTTTTTGTGTCATGTAGTATCATATTTTGAATAGATCTTTTCTTTTCCATGTTCCTATTGGGTTTTTAAGTTTTTGTATGAGTGGGAATGGTCAATCTCTATATGTGTGTTGTTTTGAGGCTATGATCCTTTTTCCAATTGTCGTTTACCATCTGAATCCACTGTCATTGGCTAGTTACTACGCCTGTGTAGTTGTGTAGACATGCAAATGTTTAAAGTGTTTAAACAAGGATTCGAATGTGCAAATCTGTTTTTCTATTTAAAGAATTTCATCTAACTCAACAATATAAAAATTAATTTTTTTTTAAAAAAATTTATTTTTATGCTTTAATGTTTTATTAATTTTTTATTGTTTATTATAAAGGCATACGTGTGCGAATCTCACAAATGCTCGGTTCTAGTTTTTCGTTGTTGTGTTACCATTTTCAACAACTTTCTTGACTTTCTAATTTTATTTTGTTTTAATTTTGTCTAATTTTAAAAGATAATTTGTGTTGAATTTCAAACACTGGTTGAGAAGCAAATGAACTAACGTATTGTATCAAGCATAACAGTGCGGAATTCCTTAATAGTAACAAAATTCAAATAATGTGCAAAGAAAGTAAAACAGATACATTACCTTGAGCAATTACAAAAAAAATAAAAAGTTGACAAGAATAATTTTTAAGATTTAAAAACAAATCAAATTATTGATTAAATGTGGAGAGCTTAAGTAAATTATAGGGGAATATTCAAGTATTACTTAAAAATGTTATTTAAATGATTAAGAAAACAGGAAATCAGAAAAATTGAAGAAAAACTATTTTAATTTATATTAATTTTCTATAAAAGTTCTAAAAGCCTGTTGAATATAGACATAATGCCATTGGAAAATATTACAAGCCGATAGAGTTGTAAACGTTTTTTATTAAACTGATATATTGAGTTAATTGAAAGTTAACTAAATGAGCTCAAATTAGTCTCAAAGATTTATACCTTTATATTGAAATATAAACCTTGTTCATTGGAATTCCCCTGGAAAACTGTTTTCTAGTTCTTTATTTAAATTTTTACTAAAAATAGCCAGTTGAAATGCACGTATTTTGATTTTGTTGAGAATTAATTTAAGTCTTAATTGCAATAATGCTTAAATAACTTACCGGTTTGTTTAGATGTAACAGAATAACGGTACTTTGTTTGTACTAATTATTGAATAAAAATTCCAAACCAGTGTGAATCAGTTATCGCTTAATTAGTGTCAAAATTTTAATTAAGGATGATAAACCTGTTTTGATTTCGAATACATTCCGGACTTATTATTGTGAAATTAACAGAATTAATCTTGTAAAAATAAATGTCTTATGTTTAAGTAACATTAGTTGTATTTTAGACTTATTATTATATAAATGACAATTTATCCGGAAAAAATTACTACTGCCATTATATTCTTGAAATAAATAATTTATTTTGGTTGCTAAATTATTTTTGTTGAATTAAAAATTGAATTTATTTTATTTTAATATAAATTATTTTTATTTCGATTTTGAAGAAATAATATCAAATATTAAGTTTAATTAAAAATTTTAATATTAGGAAAACGCTTAGTTAAAATAAATAAATGGAAAACAGTAATTGACCTGTTGGATTTCCGTTGTTTATATGATGTTTCAAACTCAACGGCGTGAGTATGATTATTTAAATTTATACATTAAAATTATTCGATCAACACACAACTTCGTATACAGAGATTTATTTAAATTCACAAATGACGCACAGATTAACTCTTACAAATGATTTTCAACAATACGTTCAGTTGTCTTGCTGAGGTCACAAGAAGTTTGATGATTACTAAATGGTTTTTAAGTAAATATGCTCTGCAAACATGTTGGTTAATATCCAAGAGGTAACCTTTTGATAACTTAAATCAGTGGTTCCCAACCATTAGGCCGAGGCAAAGATTATTTCTCTTCTGTGTCTTATGTGTGGCCAAACACCGTCTAATGAAGCAATGGTTCCAAGTAAGATGATAAGGTATTTTATTACAAATCATCCTAATCTTCAAACTAAAAATGTCGATTATTATTTCCAACGGTTGTTAAAATCAAATACAAGGCAAAGTCAACTATTTAAGAAAACAGTAAATGTGTCTGAAAAAGCTCAAAAGACTTGATATGAGGTAGGGTATATTATTGCTCTTAAATCGAAATCTCATATCAATGATTCTTCCAGCATGCAAAAGAATGCTGAAAATTATGCTTGGCAACAAGAAATAAACAAGATCCCTCTTTTAAATAATATAATTCATAGAAGGATTCTTGACTTATCTGATACTATTGAAGAAAGTGCATTATCCAAATTTCAAAATAGCCTGTTTACTCTCCAAATCGATTAATCCACTGACTATGCACAGTTAATTGCATTTATACATGTCATTGATGAAGATGCCATAATTAATCGATTTCTATGCTGCAAAACGTTAACCACAACCACAAGAGGCCAATATATTTTTGATAAAATCACAATATGCCTCGAAAAATATAGCTTATACTAGAATTTATGTCTGGGAATATCTACCGATGGAGCACTATGAATGGTTGGTACCGTTAAATGCTTTACATTTTTAGTGGAAAAACAGAATCCTTACATCTAGCGAACCCATTGTTTTTTAAGCAGAGAAGTTTTATTTTCAAAGGTATCACAAAATGAACTAAAGGAGGCGTTGAATCAAGTAATCGGCATGTTAAATTTTATAAAAACTCTGCGGTTGAAGTCCAGAATTTTTGAGTTGCTGTGCAAGGATAAGGATTCTCATAATATACTTCTGCTATTGCACACAGAGACATAAGATGGTTATCGAAAGGAGAGATGCTATCTCGCGTAATTGAGCATCAGACAGAACTTTTTATTTTTTTGAAAATGTAATGCTGGGTATACTTTGTAAATTCCTTTAAAATGAATTGTGTATGTGTAAAATAGAGTACTTAAGTGAGATATTTGGACATCTCAATAGTCTGAATAGCAATATGCAGAGTAGAAAAAAATTCTAACGGCAACAGATAAATTAGTTACTTTTAAGAAAAAATTGAAATATCGAAGAAAAGAATGACGATAAACGATTTAAATGTTTCCATCAGTTCGTAAAACCTGCGTTACCGAGATGATTCTCATTATAAGTGAGCATTTGACAATATTGGAAAATAAACTTGAAGAATATTTCCCCTCAATCAGCAATGAAGAATTTCATTGGATTCGTAATCCTTTCCTATATTTATCGATCATTAATCTTTACACCTTGGAGTTATGTGAAGATAAAGAACTAGCGAGTCTTTCCAGAGATCGGTGACTCAAATTGAAGTACGCACAACTGCCATTAGACGCCTTTTGGATTTCTGTTATGGAAAAGTATCCAACTCTTAGTAAAAAAAGCCATCAAAGTATTACTGCAATTCTCAACTTTGTACCTATGTTAACTGGGATTTTCTTATCTAAACAACATTAAAAATAAAAAACGTGAAAGACTTAAAATCTTTGAAGTGTTAAGAGTATGTCTTTCTCACATTCGCCCACAAATTGCAGCAGTAGTAAAGAAGCACTAGGCACAATTGTCACCGTCATTATTATATACCCGGTATTGAATACAGGATATGTTGTTTTTATGTGAATAAAAATTCTCCTTATATGATCTTATTTGCTTTATATTATTTCATTACAAAAAGTCTTTAGGGGTAGAAAATATTTATTTTTCGTGATAGACTTGCCGTGAAAATTTAACGATGCAAAAAATGTTGGGAATCACTGATTTAAATTATTAATTAGAAAATTGATTATCAAAAATATTAAAAATCACTTCTTAAATTGTACTGTTATTTTACAGATGCAAAAATTCGCTATTATATTTCGATTTCCAATATTATATCGACAAACAATGTTTGTTAACACTTCAAAAATTACAATTAGAATTCATTTTCAGGATTTTCTATTAAAGTGACTTAGGGTTGAAATATGTCAGCTGATTTCGGGCACGTTTTGTAACGTTTTTAATTATTTCGAGAAATTTTTAATAATTTCTAAACTGTCATTAAAAATTAAAATCCATTAATTCTCCTGGTTTACTTAATTTTATTTGTTTTTGCGATAATAAATTTAATAAAAAATTTGCGGAACAAAAATATTCTGATATAAAAGTATCCTAAGACATTTATTTAGTATTTTTTTATTATCTTTTTATTTCTTTATTTTGTATCATATGTGATTCATTAATATGAAATGAATCTCAACAGGCAAATATTCAAAACTTCCTGTTGAAAGTCCAATGTCACTGGTCACGCTATTTATCATTTATTAACAATGGGTTTCGATATTTATTAATTTATGCATAAAAATAGTGTCGATAAATTATAACCAAAGTAAGCTAAATATGTATTTTGACAGACGAATAAAGGCTAATATAATTATATAAAGAATATAATTATATAGATAATTGTTAGTGTTATATCTAAAAAATATAAAAGGTATAAATCAAAACTTCATTAATATAAACGTTTTATAAAATACATTAAAATTAAACCAGATAGTCGTCAAAAAGTTAATAAATATACTTTTAAGAATACTTATAAACTTGAATCTTAATAATCAAAATCACGATGAGTAAAAATAGGATAATTTCTGGAATTTAATGACAATAACGACAGCTTGGATGACATCTCTTGCCCCAAAAGAACTGACAACCACAACCACCACTAGTGTCACCTTTACCCTTAAAATAAAAATATTTTAAAATATAAATTTTTTTATAATGATTGTGTTAAAATAAGATTTTTCTTTGTAAAAACAAAACTGATTTTTCCAAAAATACTCGTGAAAGCTGAAAAGCCACATATATACTATTGGGTGTATAACCTTAAAATTTCGATTTGATAAAAGATGTCGCTGGGAGTATTGCTTGCATATAATGTCGTA
>JBBMOY011131773.1:0-10463 GCA_037951405.1 Platydemus manokwari
AATAAGAAAATAATACACAGGGCAAGTGTTTATATCACCAGGGTTAATAAAATTGATAAATAATGTCATAATAAAGTAAATAACGTCATACAATAATTGGTTTGTTTTAGTTGGTTTAATACAATTTATAATTATCACATATATAATGGGAAAAGTAGCAAAACCATTGGGATATATGAATTATAAAAAATAATAATATTTATTTTTGATATGAATATATAATTCATAGGAAAAATACCATTTAATTATCTGTTTCAGTAATTCGTTGATATAAGGATTTTAATAATGAAATTTGGTTTTACAAATATAATATTTTGAAGATTTTTTGTCAAAAATGGTATATTTATCAGAATCATATTGAATATTTATGCCAGTTAGCATTTTCTATTGGCATTACATGTTTCCTAGTATAAATTGAATACAATAATTTCTCCTCTTCATATTATCCGACAATTTTAAGTACGCTATTCTGGATTTATCAAAATGCTTTTGTTATTTTAAACTCGTCAAATTCAACTGCCACAATTGTGTTGTTGCCATTGACTGTTTATTTCAGTTATCCATCATCTTATAAGTTTCTGGAGGTTTATGTACATTAATAAGATCAAAGAAATACATCATGATCAAAATTTAGAAAACTTTAGATAAACAATATGAATTAATAGATAAACAATATTAATTTATTTATTGGAAATATATTTCCTAATAGACCATCAAAGAGTAATCTATTGGAATTTATAATGATTGATTCAACTTTATCTGATCAAGAGGAAAGTTAAATCTGTTTGTTTTCAGAAAATTATGATATATGATATTATTGATATATGACTAAACTTTAGATTAAATAAAAATAAAATGGTAGATCAAAAACTTCATCCTAATCTTGATAATTTTAATGATCCAAATGTCCTACCAGACTTACAGAATCGGGGTCTATCTTATCTAGGTTATGAAAAGGATACATAAACATATAATTGAAAATTTTGTGAATGAAAATAGTTTTAGAAGAATTATTACATGATTATAATAAATAAAAAATTAAATGGATAAAAGTCGATAGTGGTTTAGAGTATTTTATTTTAACATCTGGTAGAATTTTAGCCGTATTACCAACTTTTTTACCAGCTCTTTCGGGTATTGGGACTTTACCTACAATTACTTTATATTGTGGAGTAGGAGTTAGTTTATTCACAATAATATAATGTTGTTGGAGAATGATTTCATATTGGATTAAGTAGTTAAAAGTAAAAAAAAATTATAGAGAAGTTTTTGAAGTCATTAAGCATGGTATTGATAAATTATATTTATTCCAAGTAAGAGCCTTTGAGGATAATATATTAACAGATGAAGAGATTATTAATGCTAAAGATATTATTAAAGAATTACGTGAAGAAATTTTGAAGATTTAGGAAAATAATATAAAATTAGGGAATAAATTACAACAAGAAGTTAAACGTGAAGATATTAGAGAGTTAAAATAAAAATATCGTGAGTACAGAAAAATCTCAAAAGAACAATTTTACAAGCATAATTTTCAACGAGAAATTTTATTCAATTTTCTTTGTTCAAGCTCAATATCACGAATAATTATTGAATACCATTATTTCAATTCTATTCAATATATTCCAGATTATTTATTTGTATATTTCCTCAATTCCAGGTTATCTAAATTATTATGACAAAGAGTGACATTTTATTTATTGTTTTAATTAACTCAGGACTCAGGTTGATTTAGCTTTGTGGTCATTTAAAATCTTATAAGTCTCTACTCTTGGTTCTCTGCTTTCTTTACTATTTGAAAGGCTTTTCCGGTCACCTAAGCGGCACGCCCTATACTTTTTCTTATCTTAAAACAATAGTATTGCGTATTAATCTTTAGTGTTATAATTTTGTTTTCTAAATAATTAAGTATATTTTGTTGCTATTGAATTATTTTGCTTTTGATAATTTATCATTTATATTTTAAATATTATTTATTATTATACCGAGTGATGAATTGCAGCAACAACCCTATCTGTGGAGTCAAGATAAGTTATAGATCATAGTAAAATATATTATATACTTAAAATCCTTCTGACATAAACGTTAATTCACAATTTCTTTGCAAATTTTGCAATTATAATTTGAAATTATTCTAATCTACAATCTTTAACATTTAAATCTCCGAATGTTTGACCAGGTTTTTAAGATATTGAGAAGAAGTCTCCGCTGATTAATTTATTCGATAAAGCGCCATCCATTTGATGATATTTCTTCGGTCAATTTGGTTGTAGGCTTCTCCCGCTAAAACTTTATAAGTAGAAAGGTTGTTGTTAGATTATTGTTTCTTCTGCCCCTCTGTATCCAGAGACGTATATAAAAAGTATGAAATAAAATCGAAATCCAGTGGATCTTCTTGTTACTAATCTTTGTGGATTTGGTTTTCGGTATCTTGATTACTCTGAATCAAACTAACCAAATAATTGTTGTGCTTTAAAAGAATCTTAAGTCATATGTGATTGGTTGGTTTCTAAGAGTTCCAAAATGCAAAACCCTTTTTATTTCCTTGATATAATTATCTTTTGTAATACATTTTGATAACTTGATTATTTTGCAATATATTATTACAAATATGAAAACTATAATAAATATAAATAAACTGACAGAAATCATCAAATTAAGGATTTATGGACAAAATCTTAGGGGGAGTGATTGATGGAAATCGGTTGATTCGGGTTCTTTAATGATAGATTAATAATAAATCAACAATTTTTCAATCAATGATTTACTATATTATGTGGTGTAATACCGGGAATTAGAGATAGATGTTTCCACCAATTTCTGAAACTTAACAGATTAATTAGAAATCGATGAAAATATTATGATAAAATACTTTATTATATCACAAATTACTAAATGTGTAATGTAATTTAAACTTAGAAAGAGAGAAGCTTGTCGTGCCATGAAAAGTTTTATCAGTAATAACAATGGCGCCCCAGTGCAGTGTGTAAACTAAATGTAAACAGATGAGAATAATTATTCATGTTTAATTCATTTGGTTCAATACTCGACATTAAAGTAGCTTTTTTAATGTGATATTTAAAGATTTCATAGTAATTCTTCATATGAAATTGTATGTATTCAATAGATTCATTATATTTGCTAATTGTTTGTTCCCAATATTTATAAGTCTGAGAATCTTCATCAACATTTATGGGTGTTCGAGGAGCACAGAACATCATATTTGGCCATATGAATTCTTCATAATCCCTAGTATATCGCATTGAAATTGGTTTCGATAAATATTTCTCAATGATAAAGCTTGAAGTTACAGCGATACCAGCTAAACCACATAAAAATAGAATTAGCCAGAATAATTTCGAGATTCTACTCGTAGAACTGTACATGTGATTAACACCATGAATGGTACTTCTCTGAATTAATTCTTTCATTTTGAGAATATTGAGTGAAATTATCATGAAATGTAAATGCTATTTATATTTAAATAAAAGTGTTTTGCCCATTTAAAATGTTTTATTTTCTCACAATTATTTTTCAAGCCAATCATACTCTAGTTCTCTGCTTCATTTTTGTGTCAAAATTTACCTCTACATTTTAATAGCGACATTTTATTTGATTCATTTCATACTTATTTAGTAAACCTTTTCAGTGATCGCAATCATTATTTCTCGAAATAAAGATATTTAAAATTTTCCACAAAAATTCAATTATATTTTTCTTTCAGTTTCAAATAGTTGAAATTCGTAAGACGTTTATTTAGACGGTGAGATTAGAGATTTAATAACGTACAATCAAGTAAAAGATTACATCTTGTGTTCCTTTAGTTGCTTTCAGTGGTCAAACATTATAAACCAGCCGCTCTTTCTTTAAGAATAAATGCATTTTCAAAATTATTAATCAGAAATAAGATGTCTATGAGGCACAGTTGTAATTTTCCCGATATTGATTTGATATCAGAAATATCTCTGAATTATAAGTGTATTTAAAAATTATCTATGGGAATGATGAGATATTTTATCAAAATAGAAGATGTTAATCTATTATAAAAATTCCGTCAGGGGAGATAATATTTATAAAATAAATTGTATTTATATAATTATATATAATTAATAACTATTAACAAGTAAAATGAGCAACTGTATTTCAATTTATAAATATTGTTTTACCCCAGAGATGACATTGGTAACATTTTTAAAAGTTAGTTTCGGTAACAATCCTTCATTGTATTGTTCTGGTAAATAATAGGCTTATTTTTTATTCAGATAGCAATTATTATTTATACAATAATAGTGAAAGCGGGCTTGTAAGTCAATTGATTAGACAAAACATTCAATTCCCGATTTTAAAATTAATTTCTTTAATAATAATATCATTATCAATTTTCCCACGAATTTGTCAACACAAAAACTATAAACTTTGATAATAATTACTGATTATATATGGTGTCACCTATTACTGATAAAATATGGTTTTTAATAATTAAACAACTTCAATTGATAAAGAAAAACTTCGTCATGAACAAAGATTGTCTATTTCAACGAAGTCAGATAATGTAGAAGTGAAATATTTTACAAGAAAGTTTTCCAAAACTAATTCAATTTAAATAACTAAATATATTGTTGAGGATAAATGAAGAAACTCTTAACTCTACTGTGTATCACCAACTGACATCTGAATGCCTCAGGAATGAAGAAAATTTTCCAACTAATATTTTGTATTATAAATTTACTACTGATAATATATTCTTTCTCTCAATAATTAGTGTAACTAAAATTTATAATGGAAAGTACACTTATAATTTGTGTTAAAGTTCATAATTATATTTTCTAAGTGCGTTTGAGTTACACTCAATATTTAGGAAATAATATTTGAATTGTTATGTGAGTTTATTGATATATTTAAGTTCAAATGAAAAGAAACTGCTTTTTAAAAAATGTAAAATTGAATGTATTTTTAATTCAATCATTAATATACACCGAGTGAATCAGGAAAACTGTGCGTTAGTTAAGTATTTTCAGATAGAAACTAGTAACATAAGGCAGTCATCACTGAATCAAATAATAAGGAAGGATAAAAGGAATATAGGATATTGGTATGAATAAAGATATAGAAATATAGATTTCTGAAATAGAAATTATCTAAATATCTGAGAATAGCGAAACCAGTAATTGAAAATTTCTTGACACAGAACTACACAGCTTGAAAAAGATGGATAATGATTAGAACAATTAATTATAAAAGTTACTAAATTTGCAGACAATTCTACATGAAGATTGGTGGGAGATAATAGAACGAGAAAAGTCAAGGAATAACTAAAAAAAGTAAAACAAAGAAGAGAACCACTTCACAAAGAAAAATATCAATAATACAGTAAACTGAAACATAAATTTAATATGGTGTTCTTTAAATTATTCAAAGAGAGATATTTAGAGATTAAAATAACAGGTTTGTAAATAACAAAGATAAACAAACTTTCCACGTCAATCACTTAGGTTGAATCTCCTTTTCACAATTTCTATTACATTTTGCTGGAAAATGGGAGGGTTAGATAGCTTCCATACACCTATCTATTTCTTCTGTGGTGATTCTTTGTGTTTTTTGACTCTACCAGTAAGCTGTATTATAAAGCTATCTCTTTTCGTACCGTATCTATATTTATTGGCTTTTCCTTTAATGCTATCGCAACTTCTATTCGTTTCTTGACAATTCCATTCTCAGGAATGACCTATAATTTTCAAGATCAGTTCTCTCTACCAAAATTTTCTTAAATGTCATTGTTACTTTCTGTATATCTTCTTCAATTATAATGGTCTTTCATAATAGTTTCTTAAATTTGTACGAGTGTCAATGAATCCTAGTATATTTGTATAAGCATAGATAACTGTGATAACATTTGGTATCTCCCTTATCCTTCATCAATAATTTATTTTCAGCTTTTTGTCTAAGTTTTAACTATCAATTAACCTAGTTTTATTTTCAATTACTATTTATATTTCTTCCCGTTTGTTCCCATTAATGGTTTTTAATGAAATTCGCAATTCGATCAAACATAATTCTTGTCTTAATATTATTCTCATGTTCCTTGTGGATTCTTGGTATTTGCTTCAAATTATCTTGAAATTCTTAAAAGTAAATATGTGCTTTACATTATATACAATATCTTTTCTGGTCATTTTTATCTTTCTTTTCTTTTTGGTCTTGTTTTATTTGTTTTGTTTCATACCTTTTGTCATTCGCTTTTTAATCGTTTTCATCTTTTTATCGTAGTCTTACTTACAGCCTTATATTTTGTTTGAAATCATGTTATTTTCGGGTGCTTTGTATTTTTTCTTGCATCAATATTTTATAACACTTTTATTTCATGTCCTTTGACAAACATGATTTATATTCCAGGTACATTTTCGTGATGTTGCTATGGACGGTGTTACTATAGAAATATAACCATGATTCTGTGTACATGTTTGATGCTTTATTATAGGATATCATTAACAGATATTTACAATTTGACTAGAATTTATATGCATAGGCCTGCAGTGATTACTTTTGGTTAGTATTTCTTCTTATGTGACAAATTTATTTTTCTAAAACGATCTGTATCTGTAAGAATTTGTACGTGCTTCAAATTTAGAACTTCTTGTCTAGTATATCATCCAAATTTAAATTCAATCATGATTCTTTTTCTGTATTTCTTAAAAGAAAAAGAAAAACAATAAAATACCCAATTGTTATTTCCCAATTTAATAATATCTCTTTAAATAAAAAATGGAATTGTTTGTTCAAACTAATTATTTAATGATATACATTAATTGATACAAATTTTTTTATCTTTTGTAATTGATGTTATGTATAAGATTTTATCATTTAATTACATAATGTTTAGGTGTTATGATATATTTTGCGCTAATTGTAAATAAAATGCAAAATGGCTGATAAATTAAAGATAATGTTAATAAGGTAATCTCTGAAAATAGAAATTTATTGCTTGATTTTCTTGTAGTTTTCGAATCCATTTCAAATTAAAGCCTCGCTAGTTTCGATTTTAGAAATGATATTGATTTTCACCGATCTAACATTGTTTAATGATGTAGCATTGTGTTTTTAATGAATAAAAAAATTGATGAAGAGAAATTTATTTTTGAACAAGAAAATAATCATTAATATCCTGATGTGAAATTTTAAGATTTCAGTGTATTTATAAAGGTCAATCCAGTGCATGTCATTTTTATCTTTGGCAGCGAAGACAAATTTCTTAAATATTTGATTTTTTTGCTCAATTCCCTTTTGGCTGATAGTTCTGCAGGTGAGATATCGAGTTATCTCAAATATATCGCTCGCTGGCTACTTGAATTTGTCATAATTTGAAAATTAGGGATATTTTATCGTCCATGTTTTAAAAGCGAGGCCAACTCGGAATCGCTGGCCAATCGAAATTTCCGTCGAATTCACCAATCAGAATGAAGAAATGGAGACGCAAATGTGAAAAACTAGAAATCCGTATAGCGAGTCGAATTTTGCAATCTGTCGAATTCCATGAAAATCCTCCGCTATTTTCAGCCTAGATTATTTCATCAATTATTGATTTTCTAAATAAAATCACCAACTTTCGCACCGCTACCATGCAAATCGATAATTTATTTTGATAATTGGGACGCACTTTTTTCATATTTCAATCGATTGATTTAGTTTTTAGATGAGCACTGGCCGGTGATATCTCGTCGAGTTGCACCTGATAAACAGTGAGGGTGTTCAATCATGTTTATCACAAATCAATTTCGCTTCGCTCTTTTCCAGTCGGTCAGAAATTTTATCGCTTCTTGTTTCTGCGCGCCCATATCACTGCTTGAATTGATTAATTTCTTTATACGGTTGTTCGATTTGAGATTTCTATTCATTTATTTCTCAAGTTTCATTATCGATTTTAATATTGACAATGAGATTCTGAACATCAACCGATAAATCGATATTTATTGATGCATCTCATCTTCTGTATCTGGTCATCTTTCAGAGCCTGAATTTCACTTCTTATTGATCTCTTATCGATTTTATCGATTTATTCAGAATTTCCATTTTATTTATTCGACAAATCTTCAATGATTTTTCAAAATCAAATTTTCAATTAAAAATATAATTTTACAAATATTGATTTTTTCTGCCCTTTTCTTTATCAGTTCTGATTGATTTTTTGTTTAAAATGATTATCTCCCAATTTTCTTTGGATTCTGATTGCCAACTCAAAATGATCTTCCTTCTATATAAGTAATGCCTTGATTCCCTTGTGTAACAATTGTGCATAAAAGTACTGTGACTGCTACCTTAGATGTACATCGATGAATTACTCATTGAAAGCCTCTACGATTATTTATATATTGTCTGCAATGAAATTTATTATGTTTGAAAATATTCTGTGTGATAAAATGTATTCTGCGCGATTATTACATCAACAGCAAGAATTTATGAAGCGCGACAACTAATAATTTCACTAGCAATTTATTTAAATATGGTTTGGATTGGTTTGTTTATTATGGGTTAATTTAAAGGGCATCTTAGGGTTTTATTAATTATAAGAGCTATCATTTTATGTAGATTAACCAGAATTTGGTTAAAATATTCAATATTATTTTTCATGCAAAAATTTTTTTATACAATTCAATGCACAACTATTGTAATTTAAAATTGACCATTGTACCGAACCAAAAGAAGATTAATTTATTTAATTAATTCATTCGTTTAATGTTCAAGTTTCCTATTGTCTCGATTATCAATGAAGCACTCAGTGTTTGTTCGTTCATTCGTTCCAAACATTTATAATTTTCTTCGAAATTTTCAATAAATCAAATTATATAGACCTGAATATAAAGGTTAATTGCAGTAACTGGTACCAAAAGTTGGAACTTTATAATATCTTAATTTTTTTAGTACCATTAAATTAAATAATTTAAAATGCGGTTTGAATTACATTTTAAACTAATAAACAAAGAATTGTTAATACGGAACAATCAATCCAAGAACCAAATTAACGTTAAACGAATTAAATAAACCTTAAAATGTACCAAGAAAACAAAATCTGGATAACAGCATAGAAAAGAAGAGAAATAATAGAACACACACACAAATTCCTGTGTCAAACAGGAACGGAAAAAGTCACACAATATATAAAAAATAATTTCGATATGAAAGACATGGAAAAGAAAACAAAAGAGGTTTTAAGTCAGTGTGAAACATGCCAAAAATCTAAAGTGACAACAATCAAAACGAAGAAAAAAACAAAGTCACTGCAAGCGAGAGAGCCGTTCGAGAAAATATATATCGATGTTTGTGCACCGTGTAATGAAACGAGTAGAATAGATAAATAGATACTGTCGATAATTGACCAGTTCAGTAGATACATAATACTGACACCATAAATAAACAAAATGAGGAAACGGTATTATGAGTGATCCAAAATCAATGGGTTTTTAAATACGGAGCACCCAAGGTTATATACATAGATTGTGGGAAAATTTATTTAAATCTTCTGTGATTCGTTGATTGCCAAGCCAGTATAATTGTGTAGGTATGCCAATGCTTAAATTGCTAAAACATGAGCCTCAAGATACAAAATAGTTTTTCTTTTTCAGGATTTTGTCTTCAACGCCCTCCAGTGCTAATATTAATTTAATAATTAACTTTAATTAATAATAAACTTTATAATTAAAATTGATAAATCGAAGCCATTCTACATACAGAGACATAATGTAACTCAAAGTACCTCTTAAAAATCTACAGCAGTTATGTATGTAATTAAATGAAGACTTAATCGTTCGATTTTCAAATAGTTCATTAACGAAAATAAATAAGTAATCAATAGATATATTCAACCAGTGTATTTGAGTTCACACTTAAAACTGTTCGTGATTCAATCTGTTTCACAAATACTAATCTTAATTTATTGACGAAAATCAAGTAAATAATTAGAAATCAATATAATCAATTAAAATCAATTAAAATAAATGATATTGCACAAAAGATTATTGGCGAGTTAGTGTACTGCTAACACATAAGATTGGAGCACTTTATAGGTGTATTCTGTAGCAACGATATAGAAATGAGTAAAGAAAAAATACCACGAGTAAAACTTTGAAATAAAATTCATGATTAATACAATCGAATAGATAAGAAGAATCACATCAATTAGAATTAGAAACCATAAAGTATAAACTTAATTTAATGTATAAAATTTCTGTAAACTCTAAGACAACAGGTATCAAATATTACATTATTTTCCAAACATTATGAAATCCTTATAAAAATGTCAATAAATTTATATACACACACACGTATATATAATGACATATTCATCCGAAATCAATTAGTTGCAGTTCCAAATCTATATAACAGCAAATGTTTGACAAGAATAAATTTCGCAATTCTAATAAACATCCATCAATCCAGAAATAATATTTGGTCAATCTAAATCGAGATAT
>JBBMOY011131884.1:0-10463 GCA_037951405.1 Platydemus manokwari
GCATTGACATGGCTTATCTATTTGTTTACATCAGTATAAACTTATATTTTGTGAAATTATTAATTTTCTGATGACATACAAGTTATTTTATAAATAAATGATTGAAAAATAACGCCACTGAGTAGATTATGAGGCCGTTTGATTTATCAAAGAATAAATATTAGACATTTCTACTCTCATTTTTAACAACTTTACTTCTCCATCAATAAAATATCTTTATTTTTAATAAATCAAGAAATTATAAAACAAGCTTGAATGGGTGGACTTGTGGGAAATCAACCAATTTATAATAAATAATATATAATAAATAATGAAAAATTGAAATACAAAAATGCAATATAAGCACACCTGGCGATAGCTACAATATCTATAGCAAATAAGATTAGGTGGGAATGACAATTGTTTGTCGTTTCATTTTATGAATTATAAGATATAAACAATTAGTTTTCCGTTGTCATGGCAATGTTTGAATTAAAACTGACGTTTCTCAAGACAAACGTTAGTTTTTAAAAGGATTTTCATTAATAACTGATATTTCCATTAAAGTGCAACTAATTGCGAATCATTCTACAACAAATCTTTGAGTGAATTAAATAAATAATATATTAATTGCTCCGGTGAATTAGTTGAGTTAATTCTAGAGAATGAATAATTAATTTTGACTATTTACAAATTTTAAGTAACACGTGTATCGAATGAGTTGATTTTATTTTTATTAATAGACTCTTTCTGTGGAGACTTGAAATAGATTTCTTCACGAAATAAATAAAATTATAAATATTCCTAAATAGAAGAATTAATTCATTGTGTAATATGCCTATTGTTGTGAATTGTTTCGCTCCACGAGTCTGGGATAAGATAATTGATGTATGAAGATTTGCATATCAACTGTTAATTTTATGGAATTGTTAAGTCTATGGATATCATTAGATTCGCTGTGGGGTCAATTAACCCCCCCCCCGAATATATATTTTTTAAAATTTTTAAATATCAGCTATAAAGGAATTCAATTAATTAAATACGAATTTAATGGCTGGAATTAAGTTTTCTGAAAATTTTCTAATTTATGCTCCAAATTTAAAATTTATAATAAGGGTAATAATAATAATAATATTTATAATAAAATCAATATTTTGATGATACATAGTGTCTAAATGGAAGTAGAATTTTTATTCTTTTAAAAATTATAATGATGATTATATTAATAATATGAATATTTGCACCTAATATTTTATCTCGAGACTTCGATAAAGACTAAAATTCAAATACTCATATTTGTAAAAATCTAAATCAAAAAGTGTTTCCCTTATACTGGAAACATTGGATTATTGTTGGACAAATAAAGGGTTGGTCGCAATTTTCACTATAATTTAAATAAATAATATTATACATATAAATATTTATAATAATAATGTCATTATATTTTTATAATTATCGTTACATCTATGATAAACCTTAGATATAATATTAAACATTTCATATTATCTCTTCCCGTTTAATACACTACTATCCATACTTGAAATAGGTTTAAAAAATTGTATCAAAAAGTTATTCACTAATGATAATATTCATATTACTATCCATTTATATTGAAAAAAAAACAATTTATCCACATCTCCAAACACAGACAGAAAAAAACAATTCAAGTCAAAATCTATGCAATATGTGACTATTAAATTTTCGCCTCAAAAGAATATCGATGAAGGCATCATTTGTCTCAATCATTTCAATGCATCCTTTTTGTAATTGAAAGTCGTTCAAAGAAGTTGGATATGATGCATTCATCAGAAGCTATAGTGAATTATTTGGTTAAAAATATTAATTGATGTTTAAAGAGTACTTAGCGTTTTATGTGGATCAAATGATAAATGATAAAGATTGTTCTGGTGACGACTAATGTTGTGTATTATTTCCATTCAATAATCAAGCTCTTACTTATTAACAAACTTATTATTATTATCATTATTATTATTATTATTATTATTATTGTTATTATTATTATTATTATTATTATTATTATTATTATTATTTCAAATCAGAGGTTTGGCTGAATATTAAAATAAAACAGGCGCACACTGAGTTTAACATTGTCATTGAACGGTTTAGGTTTTAGCTCAATAAACTCAATCCAAATCAATTAACACGAAAAAAATGATTGAAATACATGCAAAACGATTTATTAAGGAAATTCTTATTCCTTCATAAATGTGCTGAAATTGCATTCTACACCACCATGTCTTTTCACGAATCCCTAATGGTTGATGTTGACAAAACATTCCATTTCAATAAGATGATTGTGAGCATTTTAAATTGAAGTGAAATGTTTACAGATTTAATTCTGTATAAAAGTGTTTGGTATGATATCAATTTAATTTGTTTAAATAACTATGTAGAGAATATATAAAGAAGATGTAGATAAGATATAAAGAACAGTTCGGGAAGATATAAAACAAATAGAAGAACAAAAGTTTTTCTATGTCGATAAATATGTGAGCATTCGATACAATGCCAATTTAGAACACAAACAAAATCAAAGATTTTTAAAGAAAAGCGGATGAATTAAAATGTTTACAGATTTTTTCTATATAAAATATAATTGTGTATAAAAATTCTTTATATAAAATTAAATTAATTATTTTTAGTAATTGTATTTAAATATACTTTGATGCTGTGAATTTTCAGTTTGTTTTTAACTTGTGGTTTTTAATATAGTAGCGGATTGCAGTGATATTGAAATGGTTAACAAACAAGGCTTCCCGGTTATCAAATGCTTGATTAGAATTATAATGATTTCAACAATAAAATTGGATTCATTGATTAAGGTTGTCACATCACAAAATCAGCCCATTATAAAGCAGTCGAACAGTATTCAAATCAGTTATTGAAGTGCAATTAGATGAAAATTAAATGAGAAATAAAAAGCACTGAAAGGAAAAACGTGCGAAATTATTACTGAGATATATTTATAAAAAGAAAAAGTAATACCTTCGGGAAATGACATACCAAAGGAAATATATTCAAACATCGATCAATTCATTTATGGGAAGTGCTCTTTGTTTCGAAACAAATGATATACAGATTTGCAAAGATATTTCAAGCATTACTAAAACGTGTATTGGGAATAATAATAATTATTATTATCAGTCCACTATTATTATTATAAAAATGTATTCATTTAGAATCTTTTTTTAACATTATCCATAGTATTTCAAGTTTATTTTTTCTTTTCTTTGGTTCTATTTAAGTTCAGCTTTTTAAGTATAATCAATAATTATTATACAAAAGTAAAAAATAATCTTTAAATATTACGAAAATTAACAAACAACTTTTAACTAAGCTAAAAAAATAATTGCATCAACTTTTAATGGTTTTGTAATTTTGATTACAATGTGTTACTTTAATAATCAACTTAAACTCACAGAAACCAATATGGACAGCATAATAATGTCATCGATCACTCTTATTCTATACACAAAAGCAAATTGAGTACAAAGCATCTATCTGAATGAGAATTTAAATTGAGTATCTCAATTTTAAAGTGGAATCCTATTACAATTATTAGAAAGCAATGAGGCTCACCATTTAAAAAGCATTCATTAAAAATAGTTATTTACATTTATTTTAAAGCCAATAACCAAAATAAAATTATTGAAAGCACTAATGAAACCGTAATGATCTACATCGAGTGTGTGCAATAATCAGAAGTTCGTTGCACGGAAATACATTACCAGTTTAAAATTATCATCCGAATACATTGAAAAGAAATTGTTTTATTAAATCCAGCAGTACATAAAAATTAAATCGTCTGCAAACAACCTGCAAATCGATATGGTGTGCATAAATGTAGATTTGCAGTTTCCATTTGAAATGATTTCATTGCTTGATGACGGAACGAATTTTAATAAATAAATTTTAAACAAAACCAAAAATCTTGTCTGGTGCTCGGTAGAATATTGAATGAAAAAAAATTAAACTTTATGAAAATTATCCAAATAGCAAGAAGTTATTTAGTTGAAACATGGCAGCGTTCATTTGCAAAATGTTTGTTATTTATTCAAATCGTATTTGTTTCTCATTTTATCAATTTCCAAAGAATTCAAATCAACATCTGCATCCATTAATTCAGCTAGTTTATCCAAGCCTTTCTGATAATCGGATTTAGGTTCGACTGATTTTTTTTGAAGATTCGCTGTTTTATTTGTAATAGTCGTCTGATTAACTACGATTGATGGCTTTGGATTGTTTGTTTGATTGGGTGTTATGTTTGGCTGATTTACAGAACTATTATTCATATTAGTTACATTTGTCGACGTAATAGTTCCTTGAAAAGTTTCAGACTTTGGTAAACTTGGATTATTTATATTATTACTAGTTTGAGGGACATTGTTGCTTAGTAACGGATTCATATTTTGCGAATAATTATTAGGCGGAACACAGTCTGGAATAATAAATCCAATAGGTGGTGGAGCTCCTCCTTGATGATAACTTTGTGTCTGAAAAGGAGCACTTGGTGGAGCAGTTGGTCCAAAATTTTGTTGTGGCTAAGAACCATTAAAAAAATATAAAAATCATAATAAACATAACTGCTTACATATTGATTATAATTTACATTGCTATAATTAGTAGACCAACCAGCCCCAACATTTGCATTAGGATAATTATACATGTTGTTGTAACCAGGATTCATAACTCCGAAAAATTAAAAAATAGACAATTGAACTGTAATGATTTATAATTGATTAAAATTAAGTATTTAAACAACTCATTATTGTCAGAGGAAAATTACAAAAAGGTTTATAAATACGAATTTTAAAAATTGATTGATACTTTGATAATACAACCTTATCCTGTTATCCATTTAAAGTAATAGAATGCGAAGTCTGGATTTATTTCTGTAAATTTTAAAGATTATTTTTAATATTCCTAACTTAAATTTTTCAATTATTTTAATTGATAGACTGAAACTGAAGTACTTAGTCTTATTTACCTTTTAAATAAAATAATTATTACAACTTTTCATTAGGCTTTATTGAAATATTTTCACATAATTATTTTTTTAAAACTTTTTCCTATAATATTACATAAACGTTTTTTTTTACATTTTCACAATAAAATAATTACATTGAAAATTATTTACTTTTATATATTAAGAATAATCAAATAATCAGTAAATGCCTTTAATGACAGAAATGTTAAATATACTTACAGCGACTTATGTTTTCAATTATTAAATTATTAGACATTGTTAGATCCCGAAACATAACAATTTTTTTGTATAACAATTAATGCATGTTTTTTTTTTATTTTTTACAATTTTAACAAATAATTGTAAACGTGTCTTTCTTTTTTAATAATTTGATTGTAATTTTTCTATATTTTTGTAAAAATGTATCAATTATAAATGAACAATAAAGCAAAGTGTGCTATCTGTAAATGAATGGGACCCACAGCCAGAGACTGTCACACCTCCATAATATTAACGGAAACAAAATTCCTTGTGAAAAAAGCGGCTCTGATAACCACCATAAAGACTTGTGCAATCATGAATTTACAATACCAGGAATTCGTCCACCTATCATCAAATGACAACTCACCCAGACAATATAAGGTGAACTGATAAGAAAAGTCAGATGTTTTTATAGCTGGAAAGTTGGCCAGATTAACCTAGTTTACCTTCGAAAAACATTAATAAAAGTAGATGCAAACGGCCACAACAGCGGGTTTCTTACGCAATTACATCTTCAGGATTTGAAAATTGGACCAAGCTCCAGTAATTCGAATACGAGTATCTAGAATAGATGAAACGCTACAGGAATCACACGAAAATACCTGTGTTAATTCTAATTTCAAAATAGCATACATTACATATAAAATTTACAAAAAATAAATCTCTTGAATATACATAAATAAATCATTTTTATCTAATACAACTAAAATAAAATAATTCAAAAGTGAAAGTTCAAGAGCACAGAGAGCGATCAATATTGTATGAATACCCAACAAAAGACAATAGCAAGCCTATTAATTTTCAAACCACTAGCAATCGTAAAATTAACATTTACATACTGCAGGCTACAACCTGTTGTTTATTATTTTAAGTCTAATTTGATTCTGTAAATCATCCGAAGTGGACCAAGATTTCATGAAAAATCACCAGCCACCATATATTCGAATCAGGAGAAACAAGAAGCAAAGATTAAACCCGCATATAAATTCAATCTGTAATTAATTTTCATATTTCATATTTATTTTGGTTTAACACTGCCTTGACAAAGTGATTTAACCCTAAAAGTACCTATAAAGCAGGTCAATTTTGAATTGGAGTTTAAAATTGATATGGTGGTAAAATTTAATATTTGTTATAATGTAAGTTGTCACTATTTTATAAAACACGAATCGAAAACGAACTAAAAATACACGACACCAAATTATTTATTTAAATGCAATTATATAAACTAATTAATATAATTTTTTATAAAATTAAATTCTATACACAATTAAATCTTTAATTCAATTTTAATTTAATTTAATTCAATTAAAAATTATCACTTTATACCAGTGATTCCCAAAATTTTCGGGCGTACCGTCCCCTTTTCAAAATAAATATTACTTCAAACTACACATACTTCAATAAAAATTGGTGAGAACGGGGAGTACGTTGTTTAAAGACAAATTAAGCGTTTTGAGCAAACTAGATACATCAACATTTTTAATAATCATTTTATTACATGTTTATAGTATTATCGCCCCCAAATGAGCTTGTATTCACCACCAACCCCCTGGATCCTTGCAGCGCCCATCAGGAGGCGGAAGCACCCACTTTGGGAATCACTGCTTTATACATTATAGATAAAGGTTTTTATATTAAATTGACTTCAATTATTAATCCATAGGATTCTATAATTCTAGTGTCATTTTGTAAAGCATTTTTATTAATGATTTGTATAAACGTCATTTGATAATTTCTGATTTGTAAATTAAAATCAGTTAAACAGTTAATTAAAACCAGACTTATATCTCATGTAAGAGTCATCGAAACTAATTTTTCGATTAATAACAAAGTTAAAGAAATATTTGTATACTGTTAAATATTTCTTTAACTTTGTTATTAATCGAAATCCACCAAAAATCTGACTCTTCACAGAAATAAAGTTAAGGTTATAAATAATGAATATGAATCAGTAAATAAAAACGAATATGATAAAAATACTTTTATTGATGAACTTGTATACAAATATAAATTGATAAAATGATAAAATTAAACGGGTAAGCTTTATGCCTTAAAGAATGAAAATCGGTGGAGGGTCTACATGCGCCCTACTCCGAATATAAACTAAAGAAATGATAGCTAAGTTTAAAAATCTGCAAATTCTTACGAATTTGAATAATGAGTCACTGATAATCGATTGTTATTGTTGATAGATAAAAATTTATTCTAGAAATTTTGTGCGTTTTGCGTCTTTTGGAATATATAGTTATATAGTTATTTGTATCTATGTAGGTTCTGTTTCGTGCTTGCTTATGTTCTATTACTTGCATATATTTATGTAGGCCACGATTTGTGCTCGTTTTGTGCGTTGGCCTTCTCTGATGATTTGATTTATTATTGTTGTGGGCTTTGATGAATAAGCCATTATTCTTTAAATTGATCACTGTTGACCAAAACCGGCTGCCGACAAACTCCACATGCTTGTACTAATGATTAATTCCATTTGGAATTTTGTTTTTATTTGTAATTTTTTATTATTATTATATTATCTTTACATCTAATTATATTGTGTATGTATTCATTTTGAAAATAATGTCATAATTGGATCTTGATGAAAATTTAATTTGAAAATTGCGACAATGATTAATATAACAAATACAATTTCCATCTTTTAATTCAAGATGAAATAATTGCAAATGACTGTAAGAACAGAACAGTTTATATACTAATTGGAGCAGAAAATTGGAAACTGCTGCTTATTTTATGAAAATGATTATTTATTTTAAATTTGTAATAAATCCATCTCTATTTCCATAATAATTCATTGATTATTATTTACATTGAATCATTGCGTTTATACTGCCGCTTATAATTCAAATATCAATCAATTACTTGTCGTTGTCAATCATTTCGCTAAATAACCAGTGAGTGTTTACATTTGATGAATTGAGTTGAATTTTATATAGCGAATAATGAATTAGATTTGATACATTGAATTATATTATTGAATTAATTATTGATATTTTGTTGAAGTATTTTTGAAAACAAACTGGTAGATATTTTTGATTAGCGCTAAAATTCAAACATTAATTATTTACAGATGTACCTTCTTGTCCGGAATATAAGCTGCAGCTTAAAACAGATTTTTAGGATTTATTAAGGCTGGAATATTAGAAGAAAAGCTGGTGATGATGCTAATAAAAGCAAATGTGACATTTTAGATGATGAAGAGCATAAAATCTTGCTATACATTTTTAATTTAATTTAATGTTTTAATCAATCAACTCACAGTTAGAGTGCGTCTTATAGTCCGGAAAATACGGTAAGTGTAATCGATGTTATATTAAAGAATTGGTTTTGAAAAATATGGCAACCATCTTCTACAAATAGACATCTCAGTGAAACATTCGTTTAATACGGATTGTAAATCTTCATATTTAAAAATGAAAATCTTGATAATTTTGTATGAGAAAATGTTAAAAAAATGTGTAAATTATTCATGTAAAAAAGAGATAATTGATGATATATTAATGTTAATGATATATTATTAAAATTAAAAAAAATTAAAAATTAAAAAATTTTAAAACATCATAAACATCCATGCATATGGTAAATGCAACCCCGTCAACGCCGTAACGAAATCCAGAACCATAGCAGTAGTGAAGAGTTCCGGTCACAATTCTGACCCCGAAGAATTAATACATCGACAATACTTAGGTATGAACTTTGAAATTACAATCACCAACTTAAATAAAATTAAAACTTTCAAGATTGAAGCTTCAATTTAAAACACTGACACCAAACATACGTCATTATATCACCCTTACAGTGCAGCAATTGGCTGAAAATTCTCAAAAGAGACCTAGCGTTTAAGCTCATACATACGTGATACGCATTTGCGAAACAGACGAGAGTGACAATTATACCTTATTAGAAGATTAAATGGCATTGAATACTTAATATAACCTTGAAAGTTCCTTAACATTAGAAAAATGTTGTAATAACTATTTGTAGAAGAAATGATGTCTGTTTAAATCAGTTCAAGTTTTTAATTAATAATACCAATTATATATGAACAAAAATATGAATATGAGTAAAGCAACAATAATTTTTATCCATGATTCATCACTTAAATTAGTAATATAAGTTAGAATGGATAGCTGATTTCTCCAACCAAATTCCGACACCTAACAGATTAAAATGTTGCGTGGTACTGTGTATCAGATTTAAAAATAATAGCCGAAATGATAATATTTAAAAATTATAATAGACATTGACAAATATGTAATACTTTAAATTGATAGAGGAAGTTTATTGTCCTGAAGATATGACTAAACGACGGAGAGAACTAACGGTACTCCAATACGATATGTAAAACAATTGTAGCTTGATTTTATGATCCCAATAAATTTTAATTGATTTTGTGGACTTTTAGTGATGAATTAAGTGTTCACAAAGAATATCCTGTCAAAGATTAATCCGAAAAAAGTAACTTAAATGACAATAACAATTCAATAAAATGGAATAATAAATGCGATATTCCTGTAATCTGACGATTTTACTTGCCAGTAATATAATTGTACTGCTTACCAGTGAACTGTTTTCCCTGCGTGTAAAATAAATTTCTTGAGAAATTGCACATTTGTATTTAGTGGTTGATTTCGTGAGAAATATCTTGTGCCAAAACTGATTTATAGTTCTGGTTTATATTTAACTTAATTCTGTGGCTGGAATGACTAATTTCTTCAATTTTTATTTTTGCTATTGAATTACTAATTAATTTTATTAATATGAATTAAATTTTTGTTGGGAAACCACCCACAATACCCAAATGAAAATACAAATCTGAATCTAGAAAAATCCTTGTAAATGTACCATATCTATAGTGAGACTGTCAATAATCCCAATAAATTCAGTCAAACCGAATTATCAATCGATACAATAACCCAAATAATTTTTTTAATCAAACCAAATGATTTCAATAGTCAATCAATCTGTTAACTGTTCATCGGACATTCTGCATCTTAATTCTAAAATTCTTTGATTGAAAGATAACAACTTCATTCTGATTTATAATCTGATTACAGTTTAACTTGATTATTCTTGTGAGAAATGTTGTACTTAATTGATGATTTTGTTGGAGAAATGGCAAACTCAATTCAAATTAACTGTAACATTATTCACCATTCATTCGAGACCAAAATTATCTCGCTTTATTGCATGAAAAACATTTAATATTGATGTAGCTTGCTTA
>JBBMOY011131995.1:0-10461 GCA_037951405.1 Platydemus manokwari
TCACCTTTTCAAGAGCTTTTAAATGGTACCAAATGTTGCGTAGCTATGTTATGTTTAAATGATTTGGTAAAACAAAATTTTTAAACAACTAAAAAACATGAATAACTTTTGACTCAGCCTAATATTTGATTAAAATAAAATAAAAAATGGTTTCAATAAAACAAAAATAAAATTAATTATATATTTATTTTATATAATTATTTTTAATAATTATTTTTATAATTATTTTATTTTAATAATTATTATTATAATTATTTTTTTTGATTTTGAATTCATTAATTTTTTATTGAAAAATATATCAGTTTTACTTTATCATTTAGAATTGATCAGATTTGGTACATAAAACCCAAAAATTGGTACAAAATACCCTAAAATAAGAAAAACAAAAGAAATTATTTTTTCGAATTTCCGTAGCTTATGTTGAAATGTACTGGTCTTCCCTATTACTGATTTCACTTATGTGTTATGTGGTAATCATTTCAGATATTCTCACTAAATAATCAATAAATAACTTTCTTATGGTGTTTTTGAAGGTCGTTTTCAATATTATTTTTGTGTCTTCGACTTCCATTTACAATTAATATTTATACCTAATTTTGTTTACTTAGCGCTTTTTATTTGTTTATTTTCTTTCTCCTATTGTCTTATCGTGCTAACCTTGATGCGGTTTTTGTTGTTTTAATTTCCTTATGAGATTTTGTAAATATTTATGTAATGATATTAAACAATGAGAGTTATATCATGCTTGATTAATCGATTATTTTTAATTTATCGATAATTTAATACGATTTTCTTTTTTGAAATCAATATCGGGTATTTCGTTGATTGATATTTTAGAATGTTTTCTGATTATATGGGTATGATCGTTCTTGTTTCCTGCAATAATTAAAACGAAGCATCTCCTGAAATGCTGTCAAACAAAACTATAAATAGAATGAAAGAATTGGTATCAAAATGAATCAATGAAAATATATGAATTATTAAAGAAAATTTATCACAAAATTGTGAAGAAAAATTAAGAATACAAGCATTAAGAAATTCAGGTCAAGGTTTAGAAAAAAGGAAATTTAAATAATGACGACAGTCACCAATGACGCGTGAAAATATAGATTAGAGGCATGACAGCCGGTTATGTAATAAAAATAAAATATTAAAAAGTACTTACAAATCAAAAATGGTTGAAAAATATTAAGAGAAAAGATGCGATAAAGAATTCACTTCGTATAAATGGTGTGGAATGATGTTGAATAATCGGGATGTTGTATATGTAAAGATAACAAATTGAATTCTGAATTATGAATACTAAGAATATAAAGTGATGAGAGATATTGATTGTGAGACTCATAAATCCATGCCAATAAAATAATCATGAATTGGTTTTAACTGCCAGTTGTTCCATCAGGGCCATTACAGGTTTTAAATTATTTTTTGCAAATATGTAAAATTATATTTATTCTTCCAAATAATTAACTTGTTTTATAATATCCAGATAAACCTCCCAAAGTCAAAACGGAACCACCGAAAAATGATTATGTACTACACGATAACAACGCCAAGAAATTAAGTCTTGCTGAAACTCTGGGTCTAGTTGACATACCAAAAGCATTTGTTAGCGATATTACTTGGAAAAGACAAAAACAGCTTTGTCTCATTAGAGGGGATTTTTCCTCGCGTTGCTCCATTTATCAAGAAGATTTCATACTCAGCCCTACATTGCTGCTGTCCTGTAGCCATATATTCCATAGAGTAAATTTGATCAATAATCTTATTATTTTCTAATCTTTCGGCATCTAGCAATGTATTGAGTCATTTGAAAAATTTTCCAATAAAAAATCCTGCCCAATTTGTCGTGAAAGTAATTATCTAAAGATGGTCACATTTCAGTCTGAAATTTTGTACAGAAACAAATGTGCTGTCAAGTAATCGTATTATTGACTATACTAATTTAATAATAATAATAATATTAATAATAATAATAATAATAATAATAATAATAATAATAATGTTGGGTCTACCAGCTGTAGAGCACAACAATACACGCTAGGTCCTATCTATCTGACTCCAAAAAGATAGTAGTTGAACACGAAGATATATTTTAAAACACTGTACAAACTTTAATCATCAATAAAATTTCAATCAAGGGTCCAACCCTTATATTAAGTTCAAAAATCACGGAACTTGTCCGCTTCACGATATTGGGCTCCCGGCCAAGGAGTTACTCCTGGCCTATACTACGATCCAAGCGTGTGCAACAAACAGTTACGGGCGCACTTCTCTACATGATATTCGGGATCAACGTCATCGAATATCCTACAATTTAAGGTGCTACTAAAACAAATATTCGGGAAACAATTTCCTCGAATATTACTCTCTGAATAAAAGATTAATTAATAAACGAATAACCTGGATTGTGTTCTAATAACAATATCCTGATTTTCTAATATTTCTAAGCTTCTAAACTTTTCCCTTTCTGTTCTAATAAAATCCTTCTATTTTTCTAATATGAGCTCCAGAAATTTCCCTTTCGGTTTCTGTCGGCGCTATTAACTGTCAACTAGTAACTATAGACTGTGAAATGTTACAATCAACTATTGATTGGCCTGTTTATTACGAACTTTACTCACAGTAAAATTCTCTTCCCCTAGTTAGAATGTATTGCTAACTGCTGACTTTAATCAATAACTGCCTACATTAGAAAATTATTCCTATTTTTGTTTTTAACCGATTTAAACAAATAACAATTCCTAAATAAATATTTTATATTATTTATTTATTATATATTTATTAATTATTTCAATTTAATATTTATTTTTATTCATAATAATTTTATTTTAAATTAATTTTATATTTTCATTTTTGGAAATTGCATTTTATTTATCTCTCTATTTGACTTGTCATTTTAATTAATTTTAGTTATATTAAACTTTACTTTTATGTTTTACTAATTATCTTTTATATTTTGATACTTATTGGGTTCTTTCAATATTAATATTAATATTAATGTACATAATAATGTTGAGTGGATATGAATGTCACACAAATGTTGAACTCCTTTTTCGAGACTTTGCACTTATATATATGCCCACAAAGTTATACAGTCATGATAACTGACCAATCAGAGATGACATAAATTAAAGATTTGAATTAGGTAAATTACATCACTACACAATAGCAAGCACACAACGACTGACCAATCCCAGTGATAAAAATTGATAAACCTAATTGGAATGAAAATTTATCAAATTTATACAAACTTTACTTAAAAATGGTCTGTTACCAGTTAAAAGGCCTTTTAAAAGTTGGGATTATTCTTTGTTTTCAATTATCATTTTCAAGTTGATAGAGTTGGAATTTATTTTTACTATCTGGAAGCCGATGAAAAGAAGAATTTGTTTATGTTTATATTATTGATTTAAAAGTGAGGGTTAAGCAGCACCATGTTTTATATATGTGTGTGTGCGTGTGTGTGTAAAAGAGATATGATTGATGAGCTGGTTAAAGAAGTTTCAAAATACTTCGATAAATATTATTTGCAACTTCGAAGAAATGGGCTGGTAACGAGGGAGTATTAAACCAGATACTCTCTATCTTTCCAATTTGGTTTCAAAACAGCTAATCTGTTTTATCCTCACTTTCATATTTTAAAAATAAGTTGTTGATATTCGAATTATTTATATAATCGTACAAAATGATAAGCTTTGATAATGAAATATTTAGAATTCAGAGTTACTGGCGTGGTTATCAACAACGAAAGTGGTACCAATCATACTGCGATGTAAATCCTCCGAAAAGCAGTTGTTTGAAAACGAAATGGCTGCAAAGAAGAGTAAATCGAGTGACCAATAGATGTCTTGAAGCATTGAAATCTCCAAATATTGATGATTTCATTGCTGATCTTGAAAATACAGTTGAGCAATCGAAGAAGACATTCTCAGAATGGGAAAAGATGGAATTAGCAAGGACTAATTTGGAAACCGATATCTGGTCATTGCAATTAACCAAATCCAAAGAATTGGCACAACTAGATTGTTCAATTTGCTTACAATGCTGGTCCACAAATCGCAAACGAGTCCTTTTATCTTGTTCTCACATATTTCACAAAACATGTCTTCTAACATTTGAAAATGTTAGAGCAAAAGATAGAGAGCAGCATAATATTTGTCCTTTGTGTAGAGAGATTTACGATAGACGAGATATAGACGCTGTGAATTATCAATTTATTTGATTTTCAGGTTATAATTATCGATTGAGTGAGAACAATGATAATCTAGTAGAATTTATTTAAAATAAATTGAACAGATATGCTTATCTCTCATCCATTGACGTTGCCCGCTTGAAATATCGATCGAAAATGTCAATTATATAAATTTTTTTTCACACTATATCTTATTTTTAAAAATTATTACGCCATAAACAAATAACACGTCATACCATAATCATTGTCTTATAATCTCAAATCTCTAAATCATTTCTTACCTTAGCACAGATCTTTATCATAATTTCGAATACAAATTTTGTCATATTTTATGTGGTGGATAGGAAAAATCTTATCTAAAAGCTACACTTTTATACAATTTCGATTCAAAACAATTAAAACAACAAATTTAAATGTTAATCATCAAGAAAACGTGTTTTTATTTTTTAATTTTATTTAATATGACCTTTTTACATATTAAACATATTGAGAAAGATTTTTAGAGTTTTATGCCATTGATTCAGTGTTTTTCTTAAACAGGAATGATTGATGAAATTTGATGTCTTCTTCGCGTAATGTTTGAAGACCCTATTCGTCAAACATGTAATTTCTTACGTTTTTAATTTTAGTGAGAGTTGATGAAAGGGTAAGTAACCCATGTTTAACCGTCGTATTTCTGTCAATTTAGTTTAATTGGTCCAACCTCAAATTCCAGACAAACAATAATTCTTCTTGATTTAAGAAAAAAATGCATGGGCCGGAAATCAAACTGAACCACAGATGCTGCATCAAAATTGCTTTTATTCATCATTATTATTGTCATACTTATTTTCTCTATCACGTGGGAAAATCCTGAATCCCAAAACTGTTGAAAGCTTAGTAGTTTATTTATTATTCAGTAAATTTTCCGAGAACTTTATTTTGTTTGATTTAATTTTTGATGAAATTTGATATTAATATTAATTAATTTACTGAATGATTTGTTACCAAATCTATACAGTGTTAAATGCGAAGTTATAAATGAATCTATGCCCATAGTACAATGAGTCGGTAGGAGCATTTGATATGAGATTAGATAAATTAGGAGCACGAGCTTTTGAGTCAAGGAATAACCTGAGACAGATGATTGAAGCCCAGTATATGATTGGATTAAATGGATATATTGGAAGCGCATTGATAACAGAAGATATTGCTAATTTTGAGCAAGCTATGCAAAAGGCAAAAAATAGAAGTTGTAAATGGAGGTCGAAGTTATGAACTCAACAAGATAGATAAATTGAGTAAAGATAAACAAAAGAAAATTAATACTGTCACATGGACAGATGAAGTGACCCCAAAAGGTAAAGCAATGGATATTACTGTCAAGGATCAGGGTGATCCTGATATTGGAACAATGGAATGAAGAAAAATGAAAAAGATGTTCGAACAATTTCGAAAGGAAGAGGAAAAAGATGAAGCACAAATGAATCAAATTGATAATAAAGGAATAATAGTTGAAGTAACAATTGAAATAATAACAATTGAAATATAGCAGGGAAATTAGTCCTGGAAACCAATATAATGGAGGAAATAATATTAACCAAAATAATAATAACCAATAGAGGAAATCGCCCTGGAAATCGTCACAATGAAAATAATTCGAATAGGGATTTTAATGGAAATTATCAAAATCAATGGAATAATTTAAATAAAAATAGTAGAAGACAATGAAGTAATGAGGATTGAGATTCATGGAATAATGATAGGAATAGTTTTAATATAAAACGAGAAGCCACAACAGGAGGAGTACTGAATCAAGGATTCAATAAGAGAAATACAGGAAATATCCCAGGATTTTCAAGGGATAAAATGAACAAAGATGGAAATATACAATGCTATAACTGACAAGAATATGGACATTGAGCAAGAACATGTTCACGACGAATAAATACCTAGATAATAGATATCACTTCCATGAGATCAGATGGATTGGGAACAATTTAGAACAACAATATCTAGTGTTAGCCGCTCATACTATTTAGAAACTACAAACTAAAATCAAAACAAAAAAGTCAAGACACAATCAATTCTATTTTAAATCCAAATATTTAAACAAATATTTTCAATTTTACCTTAATTTAATTTTTTATAAAATTAAATTAAAACATGATTAAAATTTGAATAAAATGAAAATGAAAATTGTTTTGAATCAAATTGAAATTCATCAAATATCTCACATCTAGTCTAAAAATTGTAGCGGTAAATGGTAAAACAGGAGAAAAAAAAGAAATACAAAAGCATTGAAAAAATGGGCTCATAGTGAATGGCTGTTTGAGGAACTAAAGGAAAATGAACAGTTACAAAGGGATACAAAGGGATAGAACTAACTCACGATCGAAATCTATTAGACTTTTTATCACAACACCACATAAATGGGATGCAATTGTGGAGGAGAACATTTAAAGAATATCCGATAACAGGTACAAAAGTTGGCCGAAACAATGGTCGAAGCAGATTGATTATAGCCAAGTAGTACATGGATGGGACAAGAACGCGTGGATACAGACAATACAAGAGCAAGAACCATTCAGATGTGATGAATGGACAATCATAAAAGAAAGAGATCTACCACACATAGAGGAATTATGGGGGGATACAGCAAAAGGAAAAGATAGTGTGATATCTAAAGTAACACAAGGAGAAATAGTGCGAAAACATGAATATTAACCAGATAGAAGGAGCCAAAAACCCAGAAATTGAACACGATGACCTTAATACCCCACTCCATATTGAAGAAGATGAACTAAACTGTATGAATGAAGTGTTAAAGACACCCACTAGTGCAGAGATAGAGGAAGTAAGAGAATTCGTAGAAGAAAGCCAAATCATAAACATTAAAGAAGCAATGCAACGAATATTGAAAACCATGGATAGATTGACTGGATTACAGGAACACGAAATAAAGAGAGCATGTCTGCATTTCTATGATAAGCTTTGTGATAAGTTTTTAATGTAAATCTCTTCCGTATAAATAGTGATTGAAATGCTGACAGAAGTAATATATCGCTAGTAATTCCTTCCTTGGGATACAATACCCTTTCTCATGTTTGCTCATTGCATTGAGATCCGTATGCAATGACTCGTCCATTCCCTTGATTATCTCTTTGCGACAATACTGCTTCTATAGTGTCGAAACTTGCTTCGGTATTGCGAGGAAAATTTAAATCAAATAATAATAATTTTAAATAATAATTTTAATGAATTTTTTTTAATTACAATTTAGAATAGTTTAATAAATTTTAAAATCAAAAATAGTATTTTAAAATTTTATTAAATTATTTAATATAAAGTAATTATTAAATAATTTATATATCTTTATCTATATCTGGCTAAGATTGATAATTAAATCTCTTTATAAAAGAAATTTTTATTTGTTTAAAAATTGTATTATTTGCTGGTATTAAATAAATATTAATAAAATCGTAATAATGACTTCTTTTGTTGAAACATCAATTTCAAGCGAAGCAAATCTTACTGATAGGTATCTAGGATAAACTCTTTATTAAAATCTGGGAATGACAAGATCAGAGCTTCTATCAGAGCTTTTTTCATATCTTCGAATGCCGTGCTGCTTCATTCCAAATGAGTTTTTCATTATTTTTACTGCACAATTCTTCCAGTGCTCTTGATTTTTTCGAGTATTCCTTTATAAATCTCATGTAATATCCACAAATTCCAAGAAAGCTTCGTAGGCTCTTTATATATTTTGAGCTTTCAAATTTTTCTATTGCTTCAATCTTACTTGGGTCTGTCTAAATACCTTCTTCATTTATGATATAACCCAGGAACTTAATTTCATTTCTCAATTTTTACATTTTTCTGGATTAATGCGCAGTCCTGCATTTCCTATTCTTTTTATTACTTCTCCCACCTTTTCAAAGTGTTCTTCTATCGCTCTTGAGAACATTAATATGTCGTCCAAATATACCATGGCTCCTTTTTCTCTCATCTCATAATATTTTTGTCATCAATTTTTGAAATTTTCCTGATGTTGCTGCGATCCCAAAGGCATCGGTGTAAAACATTATTGCCTATCTTTCATCAAGAATACTGTTTTTTCTTGTGTTTCATTGTCAATTTCTACCTGATAATTTGCATTTCCCAAGTCTACCGATGTGTAGGGTACCTAATAGTATTATAAATATGCATTTGATTATAATATGTTCCAGATGAGCTTGAATTCTGTATGAGTTATCTTTCAGAAGTGTTGTTATATATATCTGTATTATTATCCTTTATATAATTATTATTTTTACATATAAAATTATTCAGTAAATTCTTGATTTAAAATAAAAATTACAAAAGTTTAACAGTAACTGTGAACAGTAACCAAAATTTGAATTACGCGGACTTGCACAGAGACGCAAGAGTGTGTGGTAATTCAAAAGATATCAATTTATAAAGCTTAAAATACATTGATAATAAATTGAAAAGGAATTACATGGTCAATTTGAATTGGATTGTAAGAAGGTCTATAACAAGGACATATAGGAGAAGAAGACATAGAGAAGTTGTAGAAAATATATAGAAAAGATGAAGAGATTTAGAGAAGATATAAAGAAAATATTGAGAAGATATGAAGAAGATTTTAAAAAGAGAGAAGAAAAAGAAATTTTCATTTTGATAAATGTTTGGAGAATTCAATGAAGAGATAATTATGAATACAAGAAAATCAAGTGCTTTAAAAAAATTCGATTTAAAAATTAAAAATTTTAATTAAAATTTAAAAATTATAAAGAGGATTTAAAAATTTAAATTGTATAAATTAATAACAAAAAATATTTTAGTTAGTTTCCAATGCTTTGTTTATGAAATAGAAGCGACTTATTGTAAGGATTTGAAAATGAATTAAAATTTAAAACATAAATTATTTATTTGATTGGTTTAAATAATCACATAAAATACACTTAACGTGTGGTAACTTGTCAATTCGATTTCAATTCCTGTTTTAAAAAGCCGCAGCGACTTCCATGGTGACCATGTATGGAATTCGATTCTGAGAAGATAAATGACAGAAAAGTATGGAAGAGAAGCAAGAAGTTATGGAGAAGATTTATAGAAGATTTTTAAAAAAAATGTAAAGAAGACTGGATAAATAGGATTTTTATATAGGTAAATATTTAGAGAATTCAATACAGAGATAGATTAAAATAGATAGAAAATCTAATAGCTTAAAGACAGATGAGTGTGAGAATTTTGAAATTTTTAATTAGAATTTACGTTACAAAAACTAATTGCCTTTTTGAGTTGTTTCAATAATTTGGTAAAATATACTTAAATGCATTATTATTATTATCTTTTAATTCGTTATAAAAGGGAACTCAATGACATTATAGCGCCTTACAAGTTTGTTAAATATGCTGTGTGTTTGTATTAGCAATTCTGTTGTTATTCCTAATCACGATTATCTGAATCAACAATTCACTTGTATGCTTCTTTTGTTGTCACATTTTTTGCTTTCAATTTCCAGATCTTTGTTCGTTTTACATGCCTGTATGATGAGGATGTTCCACTCATTTTGTTTGGATATTTATCTTTGCCATCGGGGTTTTCATAACCTTTTGAAAATTTTTTATTTTTATGTCCTCAAACAAAGTGACGTGAACTATTGTCATCAAACTATAGAAGGAAAAGAAAGTCAAGTAGGGTTTTTGTTGTGGTGTAGGTATTAAATGATGTTTGACAACTCAACATCGAGAGTTCCTTAATAACAAATTACTGGACAAGAACATAATATTCACCTAAATGATTTGCCAGACATGCAATATATTATAATGCTTATTTGTGGTCCGAAATGGGTACGATCCTTTTGACTAATTAATTATTGTTTTTTTGTTAAATGAATATTGGAATTTATCAAATATTGAGGTTTCGAACATTAATAGTTTTCAACAATTTTTTGCGTTTTCAAATTATTATCGATTATATCAAATATTCGCATCTAGCTGTCGAAATATCTGTGAGATATTGGCTAAAGTTAAAAAAGGGTCCTAAAATACAGTTTTAAAATTGTGGAGTGTATTGCAAAAATCTATATAGATTATTTAATTAAATTCTTCAATAACTTTTTGAATATTTTATTTAAGTACTTGAGTAAAATTTTAGTTATTTAGAATCAAATAATATATTGCACAGGACTTTTAAAATCTACTAAAAATTAATTATTTGAAAAACGGGTCAAAGTAGGTCAAAATGCAATTAATTGAAAATTAGCGAGGACCCCTTTT